>APFE030954392.1:0-21974 GCA_000404065.3 Pinus taeda
ACAAGAGTGGTTGGAGATGGCCCATACCGAATGACTTGGATCTTGGCTAGATCTAGGCACCCCCTGTTCATCAATAATGTATCCTAGATACTGAACTTGGGTCATGCCAAAAGTGCATTTCTCCAAATTGGCACATAGCTTGTGTTGTCGCAGTGTTTGGAGAACCTATCAAACATGGTGGAGGTGCTCTTCCCAACTCTAGCTGAAGATCAGGATGTCATCCAAATATACCACTACAAATGAGTTGGTGAATGGCCGCAAGATGTCATCCATCATCCTCATGAAGGTTGTAGGAGCATTCGGTAACCCGAAAGGCATAACCAACCATTCGAAAAGGCCCTCCTTGGCTTTGAAGGCAATCTTCCACACATCGGAGGGTTCGATTGGTACTTGGTGATATCCTGACTTCAAGTCGATCTTTCTGAAATATTTCCCCCCTTCAGTTGGTCCATAAGGTCATCAATCCGTGGGATCAGGTACCTATTCCGGACAGTGATCTTGTTTAGCTCCCGATAGTCAATACAGAGTCTCCCATCCTTCTTATGTACCAACATGATCAGGCTCCCACATGGCAATGAACTCGGTTGGATGTGACCTTTCTATAGCAGCTCCTGAATCTGCCTCTTGATTTCTTCGTTCTCCAGAACGAAGCGCAGATAGATTGGTCCATTGGGCAGCAGCGCACCTGGGGTCAGATCAATGGAGTGCTTGACCTGGCAGTGCAGAGGAACCGCTGTAGGGGAGGTGAAGATGTCCTCGTACTCCTCCACGAACTTGTCCATCTATAGTTGTCATGCAGAGGGGCCCTGCCTCGAGGTCGTGGCCACCGTCTTCTTCTTTCCTTGAGGGTGTATCACCAGGAAAACAAATTTCCTGGTTTTGGAAATGAGCTTACTACTTTGTTTTGCAATAACCAAAGAGATGGCAGTAGGCGTTGCTACCTCCGATATCCTGTACAACTTATTTCCCAAAGTAACAATAACAGCACGAGGCCTTGATTCATACACAGCATGTTGCTTCCACAAGTATGGTTGGCCTAATAATGCATCACAAACAACAAGGGGAGCAACGTCACATAATACCTCATCCTTGAACTACTTGGTGTGGTATGGAAGGCGACACTACTGGCTCACGTGAAGATCATGTCCTTGGTGAAACCACCCAATGGTGTACGGTTGGGGATGTGCTATGGTTAAAAAGCCTAGCCACTTCATGACCTCTTCCGAAATAAGGTTCTTTTGGCTCCCACTGTCGATAATGAATTGTAGCGGGGAACCCTTTACCCACATCTGGGAGTGGAAGAGTTGCTCCTCCTCCTCTGGATCTTTGGGTTCCTCCTTCTAGATCTTCATGGTGGCAATGGTAGCGTTGGGTTGTGCATCGATTATCTGCTTCCCTTTGTCGTTCCCCTTGTTGGGTTTTGATTCAGAGTCAGAACATGCATCTGATTCCGAAGACTTTAGCTCGGCTATTAGTGACTGCTTGGCCCGACACTCACTTGTATTGTGAGTGGAGCTCCTATGGAACTAACACCTCTTTCCTGTGTCCTTCTTCAGCTTCAGGATGTTGTTATTTTCTTGCGGCTTTGGCGGGTTGTCCTCGACAACCTTGCCTTGGCTTTGTCCTTTATTATGTGGTTTGGGGGCACCTTTCCCTTGTTTTAGATTCATAGATCCAAAGTCTTGATTCTTATGTTTAAACTTCTGCTTGATCTTGACAACGTATCGGTACGTCGTGCCGAGCGATGAGATGTCCCAGAACTCCATCTCGTCCTGGATGTACCTGTGTAGGAAGTCGCGGTATTTTAGTACTAAATGATGCTCAACATCCTTGATACCCAACTTTGTGCGAAGGGTATGAAATATATTAGTAAACTCTAGCACATCTTGGTCCCTTCCCTACCATAGCGTGGTCCACTTTATGTATTTATCCTCATAGCTTTCGACATGGTAGTATTGCTCCTTGCTGGCATCCCGGAATGAATTCCAAGTGGGTGCGGCTGAAAACAGTGAGGTTGTACTTTCATCCTTCTACTCGCAGTAGGTTTCCCACAAGTCCTTGACATGGGGGACAACTTTGAGAAGAGTGAAAGCAATCTTTTCCCGTCCAGAAAAATCATGAATAGAAAAATACCCTTCTAGCAGATTTAATCATTTATCTACAATGTCTGCATCTATCTGACCCTCAAATGTGGGAATGTCAAAGTTAACTTGTACCTTACAGGGTGTGGCGCTTCCAGAGTAGCTGCTGGAAGTAGATGTGTCGCTCCTGGGTAGTCGCTGAAGGATCTGGGCAAAGTTTTCAATCATCACGTTCCTTTATAGCTCGAGGGCCTCTTCAAGCAAGATTTTGTTAGGATCTCCTGCCCCCTCGTCTTTCTTTTCATCCGCCATGGGAGGCCGTCAGGATTTAGAGGCTAGTCTTACGAAGGTTTGACCAGTTTAAGCCCTAACTCCTTATATCCCGATCTCGTTGGGCACATGCAAAGAAAAATAGAGAAAGAGCAGACCGCTCTGATACCACTGATCCAGATTTAAATAGGAATGTAACAAATTACAGATTTAACCATAAATATAGAGATGAAACAGAAATAATACTTCATTTCATTAATGTAAAACACTGAAATATGCCTAGTGACAGAAATGGAAATAAATTAGCTCAGGCGATGGTAGCTTATCCCTGAGCAGAGATGTGGTGGCTACATGCCTCTGAACCATGTTACAATGAGGCTCAAGGGCCTTTTTATTATTGAACAATAAGAGCAAACCCTAAACAACCAAAACCCTAACCTGAGGAGATGTAACGCCAAGAGTTTATAGGCCCCGTTGGGGTTAGTTGGACAACCAACTTCCCGGGGTCGCGACTTGGTCATATTATATTAGTTTGATGCGCATGATACCCCATTAGAAAGATCTCTCCGAGGACTACGACGAAAAAGACACTTTTATTAGGTGATCAATCATATGTGTGTAATTATTTAAGAACCTTTTGTAGTATACGGTTAATCCAAGGAATACCCTAAGTTTTGATATATTCTTTGGCTCGGGCCACTCTTTGATCACTTTAATCTTGTTGGGATCTACTTTGACTCCCTCTTTGGATATGATGTGTCCTAGATATTCGACTTCCTTCAGTCCAAAGGTACATTTTGATAATTTTGCATAAAATTAATTCTTCCCCAATACGGAAAGTACTTCTTCTAGATGCTTGAGGTGCTCCTTCCATGTTTTGTTTTAGATGATGATATCATCAAATAAAACCAATATGAATTTTCACAGGTGTTAGTGAAAGAGTTCATTCATGGTTTCCTGGAAGGTGTCTGGTGCATTTGTTACACCAAATGGCATTACCTTAAACTCATAATGACCTTCATGAGTTTTGAACGCAGTCTTCTCGACGTCTTCTAATCTTACTCAGATTTGATAATAGCTTGACCTCAAATATAATTTTGAAAAATATTTTGTCCCATGGATTTCATACAACATCTCATTAATAAATGGAACGAGAAATTTGTGTTTAATATTAATTTTGTTTAATCTTTGATAATCTATACACAACTAGAAGGATCCATCTTTATTTCAAACTAACATTACTGGAGCCGCATATGGACTTATGCTTTTCATAATGACTCCACGTTTTAGCAAATCTTGTATTAACCTTTCTATCTCTATTTTATGATGATGGGGATAGTGATATGGCTTGAAATTCCCAGTTTCTACATCTCGTTTAGCTTCAATGATGTGTTCCGAGAAGAGATAGGGTTGTTATATAAATCCATTTACAAAAGTGCAGACAAGCCTTTCTGCTCAAAAGATGCAAGAACAGGAACCAATGGTGGAGACAAAAGAGACTCTCCATGAGCATGCTTTCTCCCCTGTGAGTGCTTGCAGTAAATAGCACGAATTCAAACATCTCTGCCATCTTGGCCAAGAAATCGTCCACTCTAGGCTTCTTGAACTTGTCACTATAGTTTTCTATTGTTGATGGGGACATCCAAGTTGTAGTCTAGAAGAGGTTCGTCCCTGTCAAGAACTAGTGTATGCTTCTTCTTGTTGATCTCCTTCTTGGGTGGCAGAAAAGGATCGCTAGATTCACCAATGCATAGAGCACCTCATCGACCAATTCATAATCTGATGCCCAACCAAGAAATCATTTGGTGGAAAATGAATTGGAGGGTTGAAGAGAGTAGGAAAAAGGGAAATTGTACACAATAACTACCCTTCTCAGGTCTCTTCCGAGGAGTGAGAGGTCCTTCTCAAGTTTACCTTCTATTTCAATGCACGAATCTTTGTACAACCTCTTCTGAATGAGGCTATTGTTTGGCAGCTTATCCAATATAGCAATAATCCTTTTTTTGGGTCTCTCTGTGAATTTCACAATCTCAAAAAATTCAACCATTGATTCGAGGAACTGTCCCAAATAAGGTTTAATCGCAATAAGCGCAATTATTCCTATGATATGTTGTTCAATGATAAAATCTATTTCACAAAATCTGACATCCTTATTCCCAAGAAACTGGTCCTTAGTTAATTCTGTTAAGAGTGTTCCGTCCATGTCAAAAACAAGAGTATACTTCACTTTATCTAGAGGATCCATAGGAGGCAACATAGGTTCCCAAGGTGCATGCATTTCGTACAAAGCTCTACTAATCAGACAACATACACATGAAGTTGATTCTTCTCGTCTGGTGCAACTTATTTTGAATGAATGAACCTCTTCATCTTCTACCAAACCAAGACCCTCTCAATCAAATATATTGTCAGGAAGTATCTCAAGCTCCTCTTTTGTTTGGATGAAACAAGAGTCATATCATAGTATAACCATGTTAAAAAAAATTCAACCACCTTGTCAAACCATTGAATATCATTGTTATGAAGTTTATTTGCTAGGGTTTTGGGAGGACATGTGTGAGGTATGTGATGTTCTATTATTTTGGCCCCTTTCTTATGTGATTCTATCACTTTATACCCTAATCGAGACTCTAGTATCCATACAAAAAATTTCACATCCTCATCTCCAAAACTTTCCATATTCATATAAGTTTCTTCATTAGAAGCATTTTCTTCTTCTTTTTCTTCATAGTCCCAATTAGATTCAGAGTCTGAGTGGTCTTCCTTTTTACATTCCCAATTGGATTCAGATTATTCATCTTCTTCTTCTTATTTTTCACATTCCTTATTGGGTTTGGATTCGATCTCTGAGTATAAGTCCAAATCTGAGTCTTGGACTTCTTCTTCTTTAGTTTTCATATACCCACTTGGATCATTAGTCTCATGCATGTCATCCCGAGGAGATCCTGATTCAAAATGTTCAACATTGATTTATTGGTTAGATCATTCATTATTGTTAGTCCCTTTCATGTCAATGTCAACTTCCACTGCAGGTGTTGAATCTGGTGTTTTGAAAGCCTTTAATGATTCTACAAATGATTTATTATTATTATTTGTTGTAATACTTCTCCAATTTCATTTAATAGTTTAGATTTATGATATTCACTTAATTTCATGATTTCCAGGGCTTAAGCTTTAATGATAGAATGTGTAGGGAATAAGATCCAAAGGGTCGAATGGCTTTGATGCCAATGTAACAAACAAAGATCATACACTTAGAGGAATGATTTGATATCATTGAAGCGACAAAACCTGTAGCTTGTTGTGCTTTAAATGTAAAATACACAAATGTATTGTAAGTAATATTTTAGTAATAAGATCAATGTATGAGTATATGAATGTTACAATGAGGACCCGCTTTATATACCTAGGCAGGTGTCCCTTTATGAATGGTCGTATCCTTAGGGACATACCTCTTCACTAACTAATCACTAATTAATCATTATTTATGATGTGTTATTATTTATATTTACATATTTAAATTTATATTTTATTCATAACATTCACCAACAAATATGGAGACTTAAGATGGTCTCTTGCTAGTTGCATCCCCTACTAACTTGTTTGTTCTCTTTTGGAAGTCCATAAATAGTCTTTGGAGGAGCCTGCTACCCATATTATATATATCTATATATATTATTTTTATTTTTTATTTATTTATTTATTTTCACTCAATGATTTTTCTCTTTCCACTAACAAAATATTCCCAATACATATCAACCATATGTTCAAATGTGGGCTTTATGGCATAGGTCTTTGTATGATAGACCCAAAAGATATCATGGACCTTAACCGATTTGTGTTTCTTAAAATTTCTTGTTGTTATTTCTCCATTTTCTTCCTCCTAAGAAATGGAAGCCGAAGCATTTGGTTTATCATCAAATGATGCATGTATCAAAGAGATCCTTGTGAGAATTTTCAATAAATAGTTGCTTTATGGCTTTGGTGTGATTGGGAATTGCATTGTCCTTTATCTCTATAGGAGTGTGACCACGAAGGTTCTCATTATTCTTTTCATGCATGTGCTACCTTTGTTAACATCACTGGTGTGACAAGTCTGTCGATCCAACTACAACCTTTCTCAAACTCTGATAGACAAAACATAAATATATATAGTTCCAATAATCCACTGAATATAATGCACTTTTTTCCTATAGTAGATATAAATGCATAAAGAATTGGAACAAATCATGAAAATAATTCTTTACAATATGTCACAAACCATAATGCATTCAAAAAATGATAACTAGGATGAGGTAAGACATGCATGGACAAGGTGCCTGATGAAGATATAAGAAACTATGGTCTTTTATGATAATTATTTTATTTAAGGAGTTTGAATGAGTCCAACAACAATAATAACCATTAAAACCTTAAAAATCGAGGGGGAACCAAAATTTAGGTGTACAGGATAAAAGTTTTGGGGGTTTTTGTAGCAGCTACAACAATTGGTGAACCAATAGTAGAATCCAATGTCTTTGCATTCATCCCTTCCATAGATAAATTCAGACAAGTATGGAGAGACACCATGGCTACCTCTTTGAGCTACTTGACCATTTATGGATATGCCTTTTGTCTATCTCATTGTTAGGTCCTACTAGCTATATTCACCAAACCAAGAGTTCACACCTTAAGCCTTTAACAATGACTTAGATAACATGAAAAAGGATTTATTGTGGTCATAAATTAAAGTGAGTCTTTGGCATTGTTCCACTACTAGCAAATGTCCATATCCTTGGTGGAGTCACTAAATAAATCACAAGCATTGCTTTGTTCCCAGTGAGCATCAATAGTCTCGAAAAAGTTTATTGCTTCATCTATCTGTGTAGGAAGCCTTTCTCATACCTTTACCTCTTATTTTATTTTTTCTTTTCCACGCACTTCGAATTATTTACTAGGGTGTTCTTTACGCCAAGGTAGACGAGGGATCTTGAATTATTTTATACGAAGGAGAGGTTGTTTCTTGCTTTATAAAAACTAAAATATTTTCTGACTTAGGTTTTCCCTCATGCCATATCTCTACATCACATCTCTATCCTACATGTGGAAAACAAAAGCACACAAATCAAATATGTTCACAACAAGACTAGAAACAAATCCTAGGTTATAGATATACGTCATATAAACTTATTAGAGTTCCCTAAAAGTATCAAAACATATTTTGCTTTCTAACAAAGTAGGCTCATTGAAATGTATTCAACACAAAGTTTAGTGCGAGGGTCTCCAAATGATTGCCTCATGGAGTAGCCATCACAATCCCACACAATAGTGATTAGATTTCAACATCAGGGAAAAATTGGAGGATAATCTCTTTTAGGGTTTTATTTATGTACATGGTTTTATTAAGGAAAGTAATGTTAGGAAATGATACTAATGCAATGAAGGAGAGAAATCTAAATGCAATGGTAAGAAAAGAAATTTAGGAAATGGATATTAAATGCAAATTAAAAGAACAATGCAATGAAATGCAAACAAAAATTAAAGGAAAAATGAAAGAGTAAAGCAATGGAACTAATTAAATGTAAATGAAGATATGAATGCAAGAATGAAACCAACTATGAAAGAAATTTCATTCAAAACCACTTTAGTAAGAAAACAAACTAAAACTAAATCTAAACCCCAATATAACTGAAAAGGAGATCTAGGCACAATGCAAAACTTGAATTCCTTTTGACAAGAGCAACTTTGTCTCATAAAACATGCCAAACATTAAAGACACACATGAGCTTCAGCCATGAGCCCTCATATCTACTGCTCATATCACAATTCTCACCACACCAATGGGTTCCCCGTGATTTTGGAGAAAAATGAGTATAAATTCATATAAGTCAGTCACCATCATTTATGGGCCCCTCTTGGGTTCTCTACATCGAAATTCATGCCACAACCGTCCTTTCCCTGCAATAAATACAGGCTCTGCATTGGAATCCATGCCAAGTACGACAACTAACTTTATCATAATCATAACCAAATTTGACTGAAATAGCCAAATTTGCATTATCGCTAACTTGTTCTCGAGCTCTACTAAAACTGCTACCAGGTTTAGCCATTAGCTTGGCCAAAATCGATAAATTTAACTAGACAACAAATTTGGCCATGGTCAAAATTTAAATGGAGCTCTATCGAAATTTCCATATGCCAAGTTTGAATGGCTAACCGAGCGCTACCATGTGGTGGCCTCAAATTGGGCCACTTTAGCAATATTCCAGTCCACATCACTTGGCACTAGATTTCACAGTCAGTGCCACATGCTCTAATATAGGCATGAAATGTGTCGAATCTAATTGACATGTGGAATGTCCTGGTGTTGCTACATCATCCTGCTAACATTGACAGTATAGGATGCCAAGTAAAAAACTACTAGGTCATCCTTTGACTTTGACATTGATTTTTTCCCAGTTTGACAAAAAATTTGACTAGCCGTAACTTTTTCATACGATATCTACCCGAGGTGTCATTCATGTTAATGGAAAGGTCCTTCCAATCTCTTTGAAATGGAACTATTTTCATCAACTTTTGACACTTTGATTTTTGAGGCTTCTCAGAACTTCCTTAATCATTCCTCCCCGCTAAAGTACTTTTAGACCCCAAAAGTTACATACAAAGGTTAGGCATGTTTTCTTTGATTTACGTTAGAACCCATACTCTTCGCTACTTGAAAAAGGCCTAAAATACCACTATGTTGCATTCATAAGTGATGTTATACGTTTCATCACTTTTACAAGCTTTTTCCCATCTATGGGGTCATAGAAGCAACAAGTGATTTAAAATGATGGTTCATCTTGTCATTCTATAACTTTTTGTTAGAAAATTTGGAAAGATAGAAAGATTTTCTTATATTGATAATTACTTGTGATATTATAATGTTTTTATTAATTTTCTTATGTTGTTCTTTTATCTTTGTTCCATCAAGAAATAATCAAAACAAAACAAGAGATCAATCACCCCAGATGTAGGCACTCAGCCAAGGTTAAAACCCCTCTCTAAGGGAAAACCTAGTCAAACTCTTCCACTAATAAAATTGGCATAGACCAAGACCTTAGACATAAATACCTTACTCCTCCACCAAGTCAGCCTTTCCTTCCAATAGATTATCTCTCCCAAAGTCACCAAATGTTAGCTTTTCAAATGTAATTGCAACCCTTAACTTTGACCCTAGCTTCAGAACTTCGACCCCCAGCTTCAATACTGCGACTTTGATTTAGAAACTTCAACCTAGTAGCTTCACAAATTTGACCTTGGTGCACTTTCACAACTTCGAACTTGATGCACCTTCACAACTTCGACTTGGATGCAACTTCAAAGCTTTGATCTAGATTCACAGCTTCGATACAACGTCAAAATTTTGTTGCACATGAGATAGAGAGAGAGATACCCAAAAAATTTGATTCCAACTTCCTTATTAAACTTCCCTAACCTTTCCTCCTTCTTCCTTGAACGCACATTTTCTTGCCCCATAAATTATAGATCGAACTTGTAGAGTGAGTGCTCAAAATGAGGTTGAGTTGCTTCCTTTATATAGGAGATTTTGCCCCTCAATTAGGATGACTTCGTGGAGGAGTCGTAGAAGACCTACTTTAAATCAAAATAAATTTGTTTCTTGTTTGTCAAATCCCAAGAAGGGTCTATGACATCATGACATGGATAAGGACACTTGAAATAAACCCTAGAATCCTACAATGGAGGTTTTTACCTATAAACAATAGACCCAAGCATGGAACACATGTTGCAATAAGTCAATTTCATTTAGAATAAAAACTCATATTTGATTATTTTGAAAAATACATTACATCATGACTCAAATATAATTATGAGGACCAACACTAGTTACATTTTTCAACACTCCCCTTAACTAAGGAGGTATTCATAATTACATATATACATAGGTACATGGAAGATATAAAAATAATATGCTATATGAAGAGTCGTAACACACACGCCATACTAAAGATTAGATACCTAACTAACGTACTCTAATTAGGCGGGACTAAGGTGGATTTAAGCTTTAACCACTATAGGTACCATTAGGATTTTAAGCTCTACCACCAACCCATGGATCTAGGTGTGTATCCAAGGTCAGAGATCTATGAGAAACACCACCCTCCCTACTCCGGGATCTAGACATCAACACACAAGGAAACCAGATGTTCTCGTGGGAATTTTGTATTACACACAATGCCTCATCTCTCCTTATAGACCAAATCAGATATATCCATCAATTCAAGAATTCTATAAAATGTTCAACCTTCTTGTGGAGAGATTCACCTCTAAAGACACAACCCCAATCAATAAAAAACTTTCAAATACTTATATACAAGTAAACACAAACCTTCGTGGTCCTTAATCATTCTGATGTTGCTTATATCATCATCAAATACATTTTGTTGGAATCATTTCACTTCTTCAGCACTACCAAATAAAACCTTAGTACTTCTCAAGTATTTTGTAACTTTATGAATCAACAATATCCAATTGTAGTACAAGGTTTCTACTACGACTGTCATAGTATGACCTCCATCTTAACTGGGAGATATACCTTTTCTTCTATTTGGGCTCCCTCTCAAAATTTGGAGATCAATAACTTATTTGGAGAAATTTCAACTTTTCAAGGCTTCATTCTTCATCATGGAACCAAGGTCATCTTGATCATCATCATTCTTGTAACTTCCTTTTATTCATCATTCTCATCATTATCATATTTGATTATGAACATATTCAACATCTTGAAGATTATGTACCTACAAAAATTTAATATCAAGTATAACCAAACATTTAGAAGCATGAAGTTAACTGTATTGAAATCAGGTCATTACAATGGAAGTACCAAAACATTCAATCTTTAGACATCACATACTTAAACCTATTTAGGTTCACAATCAACAAGAGTCACATCTTTTTACAAATTAGAATTTAACTTCTTGCAATGGTCTTTTCATAAACCCTAGACTCCATTTTCGAGACATAAAGCCTTATATATTAGTAATTAAAGCAAATATCAATCTAATCATAGTACTGGTCATCTAAGGTTTCAATGATATGCATTTAGAATTTCACGACAAATTCGACTAAGGTTTTTCTGCAAACCCTATATTTTATTAATAAAGCTAAATCATTGACAAGTTAGCATACTAGAATATACATATCTAGGGTTTCATTATCATGTACTAGAATTTCATATACATATATATTAGGTAAACCATATATACAAACATCAAGACATCAAAATTATATATACAACAATTTTAATCAAGCCAGGGTTTTGATTATGCAAAAGAGTACACACCTAGGATTTCATTTATATGACCTCATTTAGCTAATGCAAGGGTCTTGCTCATAAACCCTAATTCACCAAACCCTAAAATATAGGGTTTTGACTTATTAATATTAAACCCTAACTTATCAAAACCTTAAATATCTAGGGTTTGGTTTATAAGGCAATAACAACAAACCCTAAAAGATTAGGGCTTTGCCATAACAATATCAAAACCCAAAACATCAAAAGGATAGAGTTTTCATTATAGGTTCTAGACTTTATTATTAACCCTAATAGGACTAGGGTTTCAACATTATTATAATTGGCATACCCTGAATATCAAGAGGCTAAGGTTTTACAGAGAACCCTAAAGGTTAGGGTTTCACAAATATGAACAAATGACAAGAGATAATATAATGAGGGTAGATTCAATCTATTGATCAATCACCCTAACAAGAATACTTATGATTCAAAATCTTATCAATAAATATGTTAGTAATATAAATCAAATTTCAAATTTCAAATGATCATACCTTTTGTACGTAGAAATAATTGCAAAAAAACTTGTGATCTAAGACATACCTTGAGTTATTCTTTAACAAACCTTGTAGTAGATCACTTACTTTGAGGTGTCGTTTGTGTCATTGGAAATATATTGCTAAGCTCTTTGACGCATCATTGTTTCTATGAAATTTTGAGCAATTTGATTTTGAGGTTTCTCAAATCCTCATTGATCATTCCTCCCCACAAAAGGACTTTTGGACCCCAAAAGTTATATACATAGATCATATGTGTTTTCTCTAATTTAAAATAAAAAACATACTCTTCGCTACCTTGAAAAGGCCTAAAGTATCACTATGTTGCATTAATTAGTGATGTTATACATTTGATCACTTCTACAATTTTTTGCCCATCCATGGGGTCTTAGAAGCAACAAGTGATTCACAATAATGGCCAGTCTCATTGTTTAACAATTTTTTATTGTAAACTTGACCATGTTCTAAAAAGTGCAACTTTACCTCAAAAATCATGCCAAAACATTAATGGCACATATGGTATTCGAACATGAGCCTTCATATTTGCTTCTCGAAACTTAGAAAACACAACACTACTATGTTTGTCTCATGAGTTTGAAACTATTGATTGCAAAATGACTATTTTTTTATGAAGTCTCCAAATAGCATTTTCTCCAATGCCACATTATCTAGATTTGCGTGCAAAACTCAAATAATGAATTCTCTACAATAATTCAAACCTTGATGCCTTGTTGCACTATACAAAGATCACTAGAATCTGCAATATACATTCATCATCTTGCAATTTTCCAAAAGAGACAAAATACTGTAAATGCATGAAACTTACATTGGGTTTCATGCCAAGGTAGTCAACCATATGCTCAAAAATAAAAAAACACAACATCAATAGGTTCGCCTTATTTTTCTACAACTTTTGACTCTAAACTCGATCCTATTCTGAATAGTTCAACTTTGCCTACAACCTTTGAATAAATTTGGCATACAAACTTTGTTTGAGGTGGAGTTCATGTTGTTGGAAATATCTCACCAAACTCTTCATCACGACATTGTTTCCATCAAATTTTGAGCACTTTGATTTTTTAGGTTTCCTAGAGCATCCTAGATCATTCCTCCCCACTAAAGGAATTTTGGACCCCAAAATTTACATGCAAATATCAAACATGTTTTCTCTAATTTAGAACAAAACCCATATTCTTCGCTAGTTTGCAAAGGCTTAAAATATCACTATGTTGCATTCATAAGTGATGTTATAAATGTCATCATGTTTACAAGCTTTTTCCCATTTATGGGGTCTTAAAAGCAACACGTGATTTACAATGATGGTCTATTTCATCATTCTAAAACTTTTGACTATAAACTCAACATTGTTCTAAACATTGAAACTCTACCTCGAAAATCATGCCAAAATATTAATGACACATGTGGGCTTCAAGCATGAGCCTTCATATTCACTGCTGAAAACTTATCAAACACAACACCAATAGGTTCATCTCGTCAATTTGATACTTTTGACTGCAAACATGACTCCTTTCTAACAAAGAGTCAAAATTACATTTTCTTCAACATCGCACTATCTCGGTTAGTGTGAAAAACTCAAACAATGAATTCATTGTAATACTTTAGATCCTTTTGCCTTGTTGCAACATACAAAGATCACTAGAATCTGCAATATACATTCATCCTCTTGTAATTTCCCAAAAGAGGCAAAAAAACCATAAATGCATGAGACTGACAATGGGTTTTGTGCTAAGGCACTCAACCAAATGCTCAAAACTCAACAAACACAACATTAATGGGTCCAACTCGTCATTCTACAACTTTTGAGTGTAAACTTGACCATATTGTGAACAATGAAACTCTACCACCAAAAGTGTGCCAAAGCATTAATCACACATGTGGGATTCAAGCATGAGCTTTCAAATCTACTGCTCGAAACTCAACCAACACAACATCAACAAGTCTGTCTCGTCAATCTGAGACTTTTGACTCTAAACATGTCTACTTTGTGACAAGGTGTCAAAATTCCATTTTCTTTAGCACTGCACCACCTTGGTTTGCATGCAAACCTCAAACAATGAATTCTTTGCAATAATTCATAGCTTGCAGCATTTCTGTAGCATATAGAGATCACTAGAATCTACAATATATATTCGTCCTTTTGAAATTTCCCAAAAGAGGCAAAAGAACCATAAATGCATGAAACTTACATTGGGTTTCGTGCCAAGGCGCTCAACTAGACGCTCAAAACTCAACAAACAGAACAAACACAACATCAAAAGGTTTATCTCAGCTTCTACAACTTTTGAATGTAAACACGGGCCTATCCTAAACAATGCAACTTTATCTTGAAAATGGTGCCAAACCTTAGATGCACATTGGGCTTGAAACATGAGCATTCATATCCTATTCTTAGATCCAAATTTGATTAGCACCAGTGGATTCCTTTTGAAATTCTAAGAAACAAGAGTATAGACTTGAACGCCTTCTGACAAGTGCAACTCTATCTTGTAAAATGTGTCAATCATTAATGACACACTTAGGCTTCAGCCATGAGCCTTCATATCTGCTACTCATATCATAATTTTGACTGCACTAGTGGATTCGTTGTGAAATTTCAAGAAAAAATACTATAAAGTTCAAATAATTCTTTCACCATAATTTTTGGGCCCCTCTTGAGCTCCCTGCCTCGAAATCGGTGCCACAAAATTGCTTTATCTGCAATAAATGTAGGATCTACATTGGAATTTGTGCCAAGTAGCGCAACTAACTTTAGCTCAACCACTTTCAGATAAAATCAAAACCTCCAACTTATCGTTGTTGCTAACTCTGTCTGGAACTCTTAAAACTATTAAGAAGTTTAGCCATTAGTTTGGCCAAAATAGAAAAATTTGACCAGACCACCAACTTAGCATCATCACTAACTCGTTTTGAAGCTCCACTAAAACTGTCGCTAGTTTTAGCCATTATTTTGGCCAAAACTGCCAAATTTGACTGAACCACTAACTTAGCGTTTTCGGTAACACTGTATAGAACTCTGCTAAAATCATCACCAGTTTTAGCCATAAGTTTTTCTAGAACCACTAAATTTGATCTTGTCACTAATTCAGTCTTAAACTCCACTAAAATTATCACCAAGTTTAGCCATTACCTTGGCCAAAACTGCCAAATTTGATTAGACTACCAACTTGTCCATGGTCTAAATTTAACTATACCTCTACCAAAATTTCTATATGCCAATTTTGATTTGCCAAGAGGGAGCTACCACATGGCAGCCCAGGATTGGGCCACTTTGGCAATCAACCAATCTACATCACCTGCCACTGGATTGTGTAAGAGAGAAACTAATATGTAGGAGATATTTGTGTGTAGATTTTGTACATAAGTGTAAATAAGTAATTGCATTATTGTTGAATAAGAACTGAATGGTTGTTACAATACCCTCATGGCGATGGCCTATATAGGCATTGATTGGCCACGAAGGTGAATAGTCATGCATTTTGGCTATTTACCCTTTCATAATTAATAATGTTTTAATAATTAATTAACTATTTTTATTATTATTTCATTTAATTAATATTTCATTTATTTTGTTCATAACATTACCTCTTCCTTGAAAACGTTTCGTCTTCAAAGCATAAGCAATGTTTCTCTAGTTGAACATGTGGCTATGGAATGACATCTTGAGTTTGGATTTTTTGTGCCTTGTGTGTTGATGAAATTCTTGTATGTGATTGTACCTTCTTTGATGTTGGGAACGTCAACAAAATATAATTTATAGTGTCATCCTTTCCAATTAAACTCCATAAATTTTTCTTCAAGGTTTGTAGTATAACTTCCTAGCTTTGTTAACCATTTTTCACCTAGCACTATATCCATTTGTTTGAGTAGTAGAGCATAGAGTTCTATCTATAGTTCTAGCTCTTGTATTTAAATTGAAACCTTTTGACATTCTCCTATCTCTTTGAACCTTTTCCCCAAAGCGACAATCATGGTTAGGTCCTTGATTGGGCACACACAAAGATTAAGTTGTTTAGTAAGATCAATGTTTAAACAATTATGAATACTACGAGAATCTACAAGTATATTAACATTTCTACCTCTTATGATCCCCTTAAGATTCAAAGTTTTAGGGTGTAATATCCTTGTCATGTTTGCCAATGGTGTTGTAATCTTAATGTTGTTTATTCTTGGATATTGGGTTCTCTACTATAAAAGGTGTGGTGGAACATATTTTGTAGTCACCATTATGCGAAGGAGTGTCTGAATGGAAGGGACACATCACTTGATGATGATAAGAATCATTCTAGGGACATCTTCAGTGATCAAAGGAATGATAGGTAATGCAGGTCATCAAGGAAATGGTTGACTCTTCATAGAAAGCAAGGGACCCCAAGTATGAAGAATCAAATGTTGTTTCTGATAAGATAAAGAAGCATTATCTTGTATTGGCCCTCTCCTTCAGATTCTTTGGGAATTTGGCTTATAGATTGTAGTTCTTCAAGGCACTTCATCGGATAGATGGGTGCACTCTCTAATTTGGTAGAGATGGAAACAATCATGGGATTATACTTGGAGCCGATGCCACCTATCCCGAAAAGGATGTAGGGAATGTTAACTCTCAATTGAATAAGGGTAACTTAGATCATTTTTCAGAATCTCTTTTATGTAACTGATCGCAAGAAGAACCTGGTGTCCATATCGGAAATGGAAGTGAAAGGTCTCAGGGTGGCATTCATTGATGGAAAGGTACGTGTTAAAAAATATAATTTTCAAAGATGATTTTTCTCATGGGTTCAAGGTTGGCAATTTGTATCAAGTTTCAAGATGGTCCATTGGGGATCATGTTAATTGACATATCACATCTATAACACCGGAGGTCTCTACCTATGGGGCCCTACCCGATGTTAGTCAAATGGTGATAGGGATGTATGAATTCAAGTAGAGCATGAAGGTACATGTCTGAGATGTACCGAAGGAAAATCTTATAAGGGGTCCAGAGGTTTGGAACAACCCGAGGAGCTTGAGATTCATGATCGGGAATCTCATGTATACAGGTGGAAGAAAGCTCTCTATGGCTTGAAGTAAAACACCCTGGGCATAGTATGAGAGGATTGATAGCTGTCTGATGAAGTTGAGATTCACTAGGAGTGAAACCGATCCAAACCATTACCCAAAAGTTGTGGATGATAGACCTCTCATATTGGCACCGTATGAGGACAACCTATTTCTGATAGATGCAAACCCACTCATTTGTAGAAGTAAGAGGGAGTTGGATTCCAGATGTGGAATAATAAACTGCAAGCCTGTGACTACCTCGAGGATCTTAACTTTCAGAAGTTATATGGTAGTGATGTTGGACCAAATTTGGGAAATGCCTCTGAGTTTCATAAACTCATTCGCATTGATGTTCTTGGTGAACTTCCATCCGGACATATGTTTTGTAGTTAGGATGGTGAGCTCATATTTGGTTGAGCCTCATTAGATTGGTGCCAAGAATCTTCTGAGATATCTTCGGGGCACAATCTCTCATGGATTGAGATACACTGTCGGAAATATGAAAGTGCATGATTATTCGAATGCTAACTAGGCAGGCAGTGTGGAGGATCACTAGAGCACTTCTCAGTGCCGGTTCTCTTTGGATTCTGCTTCGATATCATGGATGAGCATGAACCAGAAGTCGGTTGCTATAAGCACCACCGAGATCGAATAAATAGCTACGAGTATGATCTTGTGTTAAGATGCATCGTTGCAAAAGCTCTTAAGTGAGCTGTTTGTACACATGATGAATACCACTATGATTCTTTGTGAAAACCAGAGGGGGGATTCGATTATTGAGGAATCTCGTATTCGATGATTGCTCCAACAAATAAACATCAGATACTGTCTTATTTGCGATATGGTAAGTTTATGAGCGAGGAGGCTCCATCGCATTGAGACTAATGTACAGGTCGTAGACATTTTGTCAAAGCCCCGGGGAAAGGTCAAATATGTGACTTTCCTGAATGACTTGGATTTGTTGAGAGACCTTCTTATAAGGGTCCTGCATGTTGCATGCATTGAGCTTTTATAAGGGTCTTGCATGTTGCATGCATTGAGCTTTGGGGGGCTTGGGATACTTACTGGAGCAACATAGGACCACAGGGCAACTCACCCTCCCCTAGTGGTGCACTATGAACAAGATGATTAGTTCTTCTAAAGGCCAAGATGATTAGTTCTCCCATGGCAACTGTGGAACAATATGATTAGTTCTCTTATGGGCCAGGATGATTAGTTCTCTTGTGGAAACTGTGGAGCAGGATGATTAGTTCTCCTGTGGGCCAGGATGATCTGTTCTCCGTGGCGATTATGGAACAGGATGATTAGTTCTCCTGTGGGCCAGGATGATTTGTTCTCCGTGGTGACTATGGAACAAGATGATTAGTTCTCCTGTGGGCCGGGATGATTAGTTCTCTATGGCATCCAGTGACAGGATGATTCGTTCTCCTGTGGATAGGATGATTAGTTCTCCTATCGAGGCATCCTGCCCATGCAGTCTGGGACTCATGGGAAGTACCTGTCATCTGATCAATGAGTAGGGAAATGAGGATAGGGGCCATAGTAGTACTATCGATGGACGCATCGCTGTATCTACCGTACTCCCTATGCTAGGATGACCTCCATTGATCTAGAATCAGTATGAGTGGTTTGAGACACTCTCTTGTGACATTGATATGGGATCAAAGAAATTGATCTGGGATCAGTAGGATAAAATTGAATTCGGGTCAGTAAGAGTGATGTGACACACTCTCTTCAGATGAAACTGAATTCGGGTTAGTAGAGAATGGTATGAGACATTCTCGATCAATTCTTCTTCTTCATGGTTCAACAGAGCAGAGCAAAGCAGAGCAGAGTAGAGCTCAATCAAAGCAGAGCAGAGCTAAGCAGAGTAGATCAGAGCTCAGCAGAGCATAGCAGAGCTCAATCAAAGTAGAGCAGAGCTTAGCAGAGTAGATCAGAGCTCAGCAGAGCAGAGCTAAGCAGATCAGAGCATAACAAAGTAGTGCAGGATAGTACAGTCAGACATATGGATCAACGGATGGAGTTCTCCCTAGTTGAGAGGGATTGTTAAAATTGGAAACTAGGGCCAAACTCCATGTGGGTCATCTTATTTATGGCAGCTAATATTTTTCTTAGATCCCTCTCATCGACAGGTGTAGGATTGATCTAAAGATCATCCAATTCCGATAAGTATTCATGGAGTTATGAATTTATTTGTGTTATAAGACAATTCGTCAAGGTCGGCCAGCAACCAAATAAACCCCACATGTGCTCAACGTTTTAGTATAAATAGAGGTGGCCTTCAAATCATTTCAACACACTTGGGATCTATTCCTCTCTCTACTTGTCTTTGGGTTTTAGTAGGAGGAGAGATCCTAAGGAATAACGTTGCCTTGATCCAGAGGGCAGAAAGCCGGAACTGTCCGAAAAGCTGGAACTGCTGGAAAAGACGGAACTGCAAGAAAACTCGAAACTGCCGGAAAAGCCTGAAAATTCGGAACTCCCAGAAAAGCCGGAATTACCAGAAAAGCCGAAAAAGACAGAACTGCTGAAACTTCCAGAAAAGCCAGAACTGCTGGAACTGTCTGAAATGCCGGAAATGCCAGAAAAGCTGGAAATACTAGAAAAGTCAGAGCCGCCAGAAAAGCTAGAAAATCAGGAAATTCCAGAACTATCGCAAAAGTCAGAACTGCCGAAAAAGTTGGAACTGTCGGGAACAACTAGAACTGCTAAAACTGTCGGGAACAACCAGAACTACCAGAGCTATTGGGAACTGCTGAAATAGTCGGAGCATCTGTCTCCGAAGGAGAGCAGCATGCAAGGGAACTAACTAACATTGGGACAGTTGTATGGTAATTATCAGCAAATACACAAAGCATGCAATGTTACAGCTAGCATGCAAGGGACAACTAGCATGCAACAACAAGCATGCTAAGGACAACAAGCAAGAAAGGGACAACAAGCAAGCAAGGTGCAACCAACACATAGGTCAGGATGGAAACAAGGTGCAACAATGGCACATAATCCAGTACAGTGATGGGTAAAGTCATGATTAATGAAGCGTGATGAGATGCAGCGTAGTGATGATGGATGCAGCATGGTGCAGCTCGGTGAGGTGCAACATGATGATGAAATGCAACACGACTATAGGTGAAGGAGTCACCTTGGAGAATTAGTTGAAGCAACATGTCTTCAACTAATCTCATGTATGATATTATTAGAAATGATCTATGCTCTTATCTAGATAAGTCAAAGTGTTGACTTCTGTTGTAAAAATACTATCTCTCTCTCTCTCTGTTGAAGTATTGAAGAACACATAAGAAAAATTGATCAAGGGTTTGCCCACATTGGGGTTTGTCCCTGGCTAGCACCACATCTTGTGTCCTCTTGTCTTGGCTTGTCTTCTGTGATTTATGTTTATGTTCTATCTAAAGTTTACTTTAATGTTGATGTGGCTGCTAATCTGGAAAAGATATGGAGTTAATTGTGAAAATTGAAATAAATTGCTCTAAGCATAGAACATACCTAAAATTAACATATTTTCTCCATCATTGACGTCAAATTATTTTGTTCTTCCCAAAATTATGTTTTTTATTTTTCTTTGTTGTTGAGGTGATATCACATTCTATTGACTTCATCCCTATAGTGGTTAACATTGGCTTGTAACTCCTCATTGTTTACCATTTTTTTCTTTGTGGACCCCACCTTTCCTCCTAATATTTTTTTTCATATATATATATATATATATATAATGATATATATATATATATATATATTTATAATATAAATATATATATATATATATATAAAAAAATATATAAAATAGATGATAAATAGATATAGATATATATATTATGGTTTTTAACCAAATTGAAATGTTTTGAAGGCAGATCGATGTGATGTGGTTTACCAAGTTTGGTTTAATAAAATTTAAGGCATCAGGATTTCTGACCCGCAATGTTGACAACTGAACAAATGACGGCTGGTTGGGGAAAAATGACGACATAGGAGAAAAAATAGGTTCAAAACCCTTATGTTCACGGAAAAAAAGTACAATATCCACATGTCCATGGTCAACAGGCTCAACAACCACTTAACCCGTATGATGCTTATCAGCAAGCTATGATCGAAGAGTTCCAAGGTGTTCAAGGCCAAAATCCTCCATATGGCCAAGGTAACCCATAATGGGGGCAAAATCAAATTGCATATGGAAAAAATCCCCCACTATGCGGCCAAAATCCTTACCAGCAGGGATAGGCTCCTCCACTTGGATCCGCTTATCGACCTCCAATGCCTTTTAATACTCAATTTCCGTTCTTAGCCACACTAGAGTTGCCAGATGTGTCTCGCCTTACGAATGATCCAATTCTTCATTCGCCATACTTTCCTCTAGTTCCATCCAATATCTCGAGTGATTGTCCTAAGTTTGATGGGAAAGCAAACAAAGATCCTTAATCCCATGTCATGACATATCACCTTTGGTGCTCTTCAAATTCTTACGTTGACAATTCTATTTATCTTTGTCTTTTCCAACTAACCCTCACGTAGTTAGTCGGGGGGCAGAGCCCCCCTTTGTTGCGTTGATTGTGTAGCAGGGGGGGGTCATAGGGGGTTTGAGGAGTACCCGTAACCCCTCTTTATGGGGTTTGGGGCAGCACTCTATAAAATTTTGGTTTTGGACCCTATGTTAGGATGGGTAGACCCACCTATGGTTTTTTGCATGATTTTCGCACATGTTTTTGGACGCGATGGTTTTCA
>APFE030954397.1:4779-69426 GCA_000404065.3 Pinus taeda
AGCTTATGTAAATTTTCATTCTGTTATTAATAAATTGCCTGTAGTAGCCACGTTGGCGCAGGCCATGGACTGTTTCCCTCTCTGAGGGTTTTAACCACGTCAAAATACTGGTGTATTGATCTGTGATCTATTTGTGAGCGGTGTCCTTTTAGTGTTCTGTCTGAGGAACTTACCCTGTAAATTCCTACAGAGGTTGGAGTTCAAGGGCGGTGTACTATCAGTTGTTAACTATTCCAAGTTGTAGAGGTGGTGCATAAAGTTAGTGTTACATAAAATTGACTCGGGGTTAAATACTAGTGTTTTTGGGCACATGGTATAGTGTACCTATGGTATTATGGTCTGTGTTATTGTATGTAATGGAGCCTATAAAAGGCTCGAAATACTTCATTGTAATGTAGGCCTGTATGTGAGTGGTGAAGGCTCACTTAGCCGGATTGGCCAGGGTTTTGGCCAATGCTAATGAGATCTCATTGTGTTAGGCTTTTCCTCGAATTTGGGGTTTTCCTGGATAAATATTATGTGTATAATATTTATATGTATTGTTTCTAGTTATTTTATTATTCCTCTCAGTAAATCTCAGTAATCATTTATATCTAAATTTCTAACAATTGGTATCGGAACTAAGTTGGCTTCATAAGGACATTTTTTGTTACCAAGCGTTTGTATTGGTCTGGTAGATAGGGAGATAATTGAGTTTTACTTACAGATCTAGATCAAAAGCCATAGATTGTGAAGCAAAGCTGCACACTATTGGGTCATGAGAGATTCAGTGGATGAGAAGGATATGTTCACGTGGATGAATTAAATGATGAACCATGTACCTGAAAATAACGCCTAGATAAATAGTGGTTACAGTGGCTGGTGACCCATGTAATTCAGTAGATGGGTTCTTTTATATGGACATTGATGTCATATGTACAAAAACAACAACAAGGGTAAAAAAAAAAATATTATAATGGAGTCAAATTTTTAATTTGCATGTAAATGGGCATATTGTAAGACCTGGTAAGGCATGCGTACCCCCAGGTAATTACTGGTAAAGTCTAGGTTAGACCTAAGTAATAGGCATATGTCGGGTTAACAAATCTCGGGTGAAAACTTTGAAGGGGGTAAGGGCTAGAATGAGCGGGATTGTCTTGCTTAGCAGGTATTGGTTGGATTTAGTTAAGGAACCCCAAGTAACTTTAAGGGGGGAATTGTTACGTAAAATTGACTTGAGGTTAAATAGTAGTGGTTTTGGGCACATGGTATAGTGCACCCATGGTATTATGGTCTATGGTATGTATGTAATGGAGCCTATAAAAGGCTGGGAAAAATTCATTGTAATGTAGGCCTTTAGGTGAGCGGTGAAGGCTCACTTGGCCGGATTTTCCAGAGTTTTGGCCAATGCTAATGAGATCTCATTGCTTTGGGTTTTCCCCCAGATTTGGGGTTTTCCTGGATAAATATTATGTGCATAATATTTATATGTATTGTTGCTTCAGTAAATATCGGTAAATATCAGTAATGATTTATCTCTAAATTTCTAAGAGTAAGAGAATTGACCTAAAGGAGTTGTGCAATCCAGATGAGGGAATTTCCTAATTAATAGGGGCCTAATTCCCAAGGGAACAACAAAAGGAATTAGGAGCTTGGAGGGCTTAAAAATTGGTTAAGGATTGGCGAGGTTTAGTCAGTCAGGTAGAGGTCAGAAGATACATGTGCAGGTTGTGCTCAAGCTTAAGCAAGCATATTGTATTCATCAAGATTCTTTGATTAATGCAATACAGATAGTAAGGGGTTTTGAGCAATTACTTTCCCCTAGATAAATCTTTGTGCATGTGTGATGTTTCTTATTACATGTCTATGATTCTTGTTTTAGATGGTGAATTAACTTTTGCATATGAGTAGAGTAGCTTCAAGTCTTGTGATTTAGTAAATTTCATGAGAAGTATTTAATATACACATCAATTTCTACACATAGATGGTCAGGTTCTCCTCCTTCAAGAAGGCTCTCCTCAAAATGGTCATCCATCACTCATCCCAAATCATAATGCTATGTCTAAGTATCTTCAATCTCAACCCATGTGTCAATTGTCTTGCACAAAGGCCTTTTCATTGTTGCAACCATTTCCCGGCTTTTTGATGTCTTACTTCCTTATTTTTCTATCAATAACGCTCCTCATGGACACATCCCATACTATGCATAAAGGTACATGCTCCATATCATGTTAAAATCAACCTTCACAAGCCATTGACCCAAGCTCCTCAACAAAAATAAATCCTCAAAGACCACCATCAACAGCCATGAGGGTTCCACCAATCACAACTAACATTCAAGCTCCTTCAAGTCAACATCATTGTAGGCACCTTCAATCCATCATCATCACAAGCTTCTTCAAGCCATCATCATCAAAAGCTTTTTCAAGTGAACACTGTTACATTGTTCAGGTGAGCATCCACACTTCATTGCAAGCTTTCCATCATGCAACCTTTGTTTAGGGGCATCATCCATCACCACTCGTCATGTGGGCACTTTGTCTCATATGGCACCCCATCTCTATCATGTGGGTGTTCTCATCCTACGTGGGCACCTTTGTGCATTGACCTCGCTAAAATTGTGCTAAATATGTTTTCGGTTGGGCACCTTCATGCGCTTGCCACATCGTTTTCCAAGTATCATCTAGAAATTGTCCTCATCAAAATATCCACCCCATCATCAATCCACCAAGATCTCATCTTGGATCTATAAAAATATTCAATGAAGAAGTCCCAATAAACTCTTTATGTTGTTGTGCGCTTTTGCTTCAATTTCTCTCCCCTAAACGACCTTATTCCACAAGTCATGTTGAACACTTAGCCAATTTCTTCACATGGCCTATAAGAATTTAATTAATGAAGCAATGAAATACACAAAATATTGCGAAAATATAAATACAAAAATGCATAAAACAAAAGAGACATAGATATATGTGGTTCACCCAATTCGGGCTACGTCCATGAAGAAACAACCAGTCCTTCCTTTTATATTATCCAGCAAAATGAAGAGGTACTACCTACAAAAGATCCGTTGTAATTTTCTCTTTGCTCTTACACAACCTCCTCTCTCTCTCTTTCTCATAATAATCATCCACAGTCGTAGTGAATCTCCCTCATATAAACCGAGGGTTTCCTTCCAGGGAAAAAAACCCTAAATTAACATAACTTCTACCATCAAATCATTCGCCTAATGAATGGCCCAGATTGACTACGAAATTATAATAGACAAATTCTTATCTATTTTTAGCTCTGGGGGCACTACCTCCAAAACCCCACCAGAGGGGGGCTCATAAAAGTTGGCATCACCCCCCTTGAACCCCCCTGGTGGCGATTAAAGGGGCAATGTTGCTGCCTTGTTAGGAACATGGATCGAACACGACTAAACAAAAACCTTCGAGTAATCAAGAAGATTATCAGACTCCACAGCTAATAATCTCCCACTTGGAGGTTGATTATAACAACTCCATCGCTTCTTCACTTGTTGGACAATGCTTCCACTTTGGACCTGGTTGTTTCTAATCTTCATCATCATCTTAAAGACCAATTAAAACTGAGAAAAATCTTAGTTTCTCCCTGGTCACAACTTTTGTTAACATATCTGCAGGATTCTTGCTAGTGTGTATATTTTCTAGTTTCAACTGTCCTTCTTCCAACACTAACCGTATGAAATGGTACTTGAGCTATATATGTTTAGTCTTGGAATGAAATGTTGAGTTCTTTTCAAGATGAATAGCACTCTCGTTGTCACCTTATAACCTTCCCATCTCCTGTTTCTTTCCCAACTCATCCATAAAACTTTGTAACCAATCATTTCTTTACAGCCTCTGTAGCAACAACATACTCTGATAGTGCAACAATGTTTTGCAACTTTTAAACCCAACTGACAGTTATTCCACCTACATTAAAAACATGTCTTGTGGTGCTCCTTCTATTATCTCTATCATATGCCATATCTACATCAACATATCCCTATAGAACAACGTTTGAACCACCAAAACATAATTCTTGAATTGTGGTACCTCTCAAATACATGAGAATCTACTACACTACCATCCAATTCTCTTTTCCTTGATTGTTCATATGCCTTCTTATAACTCACACTACATGTGCAGACTATTGCATACACTAAGCTTCCAATTGTTGACGCATATGGAACTTTACACATATAATCCATCTCTTCCTAGGTCTTGCGACGCATCTCCTTAGGTTGGAATGGCTAGCCAAAGGTGTATTAACTAGTTTTTCATTTTTCATATTAAATATTTCCAACACCTTTTCTATGTACCCACTCTTAGACAATGTTAATTTGTGATTTTTCCTATCCCTAGTTATTCTCGTACCAAGGATTTGTTTCGCAACACCCAAATTCTTCATTGCAAATGGATTTGCCAATTTTCTTTTGAGCACATTTATTTCTTGCATGTTAGACCCTACAACAAGCATGGCATCTACATACAATAGAAATATAATATAGTTTCCATCATTTTTCTTTTTAGGATAAACACAATGGTCAGAGTGACATCTAGTATAACCTTGTTCAGACATAAACCTGTCAAATTTCAGATACCATTGTATTGAAGCCTATTTTAAGCCATACAAGCTCTTCTTCAATTTTCACACTAATTTCTCCTTTCCTTTGACCTCATACCCTTGTGGTTGCTGCATATATATTTCATCCTCCAAATTCCGATGGAGAAAGGTTGTCTTTACATCTAACTGCTCAAGATGAAAATCTTCTGTTGCCACTAGAATTAAAATAGTTTTGATTGAAGTCATTTTAACAACAGGAGAAAAAATTTCATCAAAGTATTTACCTTTATTTTGTGCAAACCCATTCACCACAAGTCTAGCCTTATACCTCTATTTTCTTCTATCTTATTCCTTCAACTTGTGAACCCATTTATTCTGCAATTTTGTTTTACGTGTAGGCAACTTAACTAAGTCCCAAGTCTGGTTATGCATTAAGAAATCCATCTCTTCTTTCATGGCTTGCTCCCACTTTTTTCTGGTTTCTATTTTTATTTATTCTTCATATCTTTCCGGTTCACCGAAATCAGTCAACAATACATAATATAATGAAGGAGAGTATCATTCAGGGGGTCTACTTATCCTGGTAGATCTTCTATCACCACTTTCAGGTATTTGAGGTGTTTGTTGTTGTTTTTGTGGCTTCTGATCATTATGATTTTAAAGCACATTTACTTTTTCTATGATCTCATCAAGCACTACATATTCTTTGTCTTCCTTTCCATGTTTCTTTTCCTACTTCTGATCCTTATACAAGACCTTTTCATTGAATATGACATCTCTGCTCCTAATGATTTTGTGATTTTCATAATCATATAAGCGATAACCAAAATCATTAACACCATATCTAATAAAGGTACATTTATTTGATTTTGCCTCAATATTTGTTGTATTTTCTTAATGAATGTGGAAAAGAGCTTCACAGCCGTTCTTTAAAAAATAGTAGTTTACCTATTTGCCTGTCCATGCCTCCTCTGGAATACCACCATCCAAGGAATTTGAATGCCCTCTATTTATTATATAAACAACAGTATCTACAACATATGCCCAAAATTGTAAGGGAAATCCTACATGCAATCGCATGCACCTTGCATGCTCCATGATTGTCCTGTTCATCCTTTCTGACACATCATTTTCCTGTGGCATTACTGGAACTATCTTCTCTCTATGAATTTGATGTTCTGAACAATAGTTATCAAACTCTTTTTTGCAGTATTCACCTCCATTTTCTGATCTAATACACTTCAACTTATTTCATGTCTTATTCTCAACCAAAGGTTTCCATTTCTTTAAAGTATCAAACACGTCATATTTATTTTGAATACAATAAATCCATGTTTTTCTAGTTGCATCATTAATAAAAGTAAGATAATAGTGAGAGCCAACAAGAGATGATATATGAGTTGGCCCCCATACATCTGTATTCACAAGCTCTAATTTTTATCTCTTCTTTTCCTTCCCAACTTTGACAAATCTAACTCTCTCATGTTTTCCATAAACACAATTCGCAGAGAAATCCAAATCAACATGCTTCAAAACTAGTAACAAATTTCTTGAGTGAAGAGTCTCCATCCCTTTTTCACTCATGTTTCTGAGCCTATGATGCTACAATTTCATATATACTCCTGTTGAGGTTAAAGCATTAACAAAATTAGAAATACCATTGCATAAATACAATATACCAACGTTTTCTCATTTTGTTATTGCCAGAGCTCCTTTAGTGACATTCCAAGTTTTGTCTGTGAATGCAGTTACACAGCCTTCACCACCTAACTTCCCCATTGAAATCAGATTTTTCTTTAGATATGGAACATGCCTTACCTCCTTCAATAGCCATTGGTTTCCATTATGTTTATTTATAAAAACCTTACCCATTTCAACGATTTTACAGTGTTTATCATCACCCAAACGAATGTGTCCAAAATCTCCTTGAACGTAGTCATGTAAATGTTTCCTATCAAGTGTAGAATGGAATGAGGCCCCTAAATCTACCACCCAGGCATCAATAATATTCTCTAATTATTATACATTATTTTTTTGCTCTCCAAGTCTTGTATCCTGAAGTTTCGCACTTTTTGTCGTCAATAGCGCAAGTGTCACAAAGTGATGAAAATTGTCATAAACAATGTATTCACCATGAAATATGTTTGGAACATCCTTGAAGAATAGAAAGAAAAATTTCCTTGAAATCATTATGAAGAGTTTGAGAAAAATCTTGTTTTGCAATACCAACACTATTTGTATTAGGCAAATCGTTGTTGGTAACCTCTTGAATAACACATGACTAGATCTGCTAGCACTACTTTTATCAAGAAAATCACCCTAGTCCTGTTCAAGCAGTTTTTCCCAAAATGGAGGAGAAGATTCCCTTACTAGAAATCTCGAGAACAATGATGTGGTTTTAGGTAGATGAAGATTGGAACGAGACCTCCCATTCCTGGCCCTGGATCCTCTTTCCATGGATTTCTCCCTCCAGATGTGGAACTCCTCCCTCTTTTCATGGATCCTCAACTCCCTTTCCTTCCCTATAAATAATTTCCCACCACCCACTAATGGTTGGTTGTGGATTGTTGGTTGGTTTCCATCCTAGTGTTGAATTGTGCCCAAATGTTGCCCATTTGCAAAGGAGAAAAGGTGTTTGAAGGCTAAGACTTGGACTTGGAATCTCACTTGATGGAGGCTTCCAACATCAAGGCTTCATTGGTTGTAATGCTCCCTTTTTCATCTATTAATAATACAATATATGTTTTCGTTCCATAAATGTGTTCATTATTGTCCATTTGTTGTAATGTTCCTTGATCTGTTACATAATTTGTATTAGAAAATGTTATGCTTTGTATGGTTTTGTTGTCTCCAATTGATCTTTCTTGTAGACACTCATCTACACCAACGAAGAGGAGATCGTGAGCTTGGAAGCCAAAGAGTCAAGGTTGACAACAAGGGTATTAGCATCAGAGAGAGGTAGGAGATCTATGCTTTGCATTTTCTAGTATGAATTAGGAAAGATTGCATGTAATTGTCTTCTGTAGTTGCTAGATCCTCCCATAGGACTAGAGAGATTGTTTATGTCCACAGAAAGGATTTCCTGCACAACAAAATGGCGACTCTACTGGGGAGCATATAACCCTTCAAACCTTCTTTTGTTTTTGGTCTCTTTTGATAAGTTTGGCCAACCTATTAGTGATCCATAACTTTTATTGATTGTGGATCCACATTCTGAGTGATGTGTGGTTTAAAGTGTCAAATATAGGTCTATGTTCAACTTTCTTTGTTTTCTCCTCAATTTTTCTCGCCCATAGCATTTTTTTTATGTGAAAAAGAGCATTGCTAGCACGATTTTTTTTTATTAAAGTAGCGCTAAAGACCTTGTAAGTGCAGATTTTGACCCCTTACAGTAGTTGGTCCAAAAAATGAGATTCTTTTAGGGTTTTTGATAGAAAATCTAGAATGTATTTATCTATAAATTCTTTCTCCTGCTTTGTGTGCATAGAATTTTGACTTATTGTTGTTAGATTTTTTGTGGTTTGTGAAATTTTATCCCATGTTTAAGTAGTGAAAACAAATTTTGGTTGAATTTAGTTCTTTGGGTAATTGAATTTACTGTTTTGTTGCTTGCATGTGTTACTAGTTTGTTGTCTGATCAGAATTTGTAGTTCTTTTGAAAGCCAGAAAAGAATTGCATTTGGATTTGTTAAGACTTCATCTCAAAATTGATCATTACTTCTGGAATTGCATTAAATTACATTGCACTGGAAAGTTGTTTTTGAGATTGTCATTGAGCATAGATTACATTGCTTGGTGTTGAAAGTTGATAAGTGCATATTCATTCATTTAAAAGAAAAAAAATCATGTAGGTGAAATTTAGTGAATTAAAATTCATTTACTATTTTATCATTGCAATGGAATTGTGGAATTGAAAGATCTAGTTAGGAAGCTATTGTTTGTTGCATATTTGATTGTTGCATCAATGTTTTCACTTCTTCCCTACACTAGATAACTTTCATTGAAAATGAAATGATTCTTTTTTCATATTATTTGAATCGTAGGTGTGTTTAGGTGACATCAATTTTGAGCCTTGAAACCGAAACATAATTCAAGATAAAATTTAAAATTCATCTCAATTAACCTAAGGAGCATTTGGAACATTAACACAAACATATAGAGGTCTCATCTAGAGAGGTGTTATGACATCGTTAAACGTAGGAGCTATCGTTATTTGCCAGCGTTGAATCTCGGGGATGAAATCTCGTTCCACATACGTAATTGTATAGGATCGTTCTCCACATACCTTCGGGTATATCAGATGGCACTCCACGTATGAAAAGTATAAAGGAACGCTCTCATAAAATGGTTATGCATTAGACAACACTACTACGGACTACACTCCCACAAACTATCGAGTATATTTTGGGAGTCTCCTATAGGTTTCTATCCATACATAGGTAGCTGAGTATGTCGCCTTTTATGTCATGATATAACGAACGTGGAATTTGGGGATATTGGATGTCGTACATTAATTCCTTGGTTCGCCAAGGTGTATATTACAGTTCACAGTTGCTTGGTAGAACCTTTTTCCTAGTTACCCCTTTCTTTTTTGTGTGCCTTTAGTTTATAAAATCAATTAATTGACCATGGAACAACATCCTTCCTGTGGAAATACTCCTTAGTAGATATTAGGTTGAAACTAATGGCAGCAGTTCCTAATTCCACCAATCAAGGAAACCCCTCTGATGGGAATCCTAGTCCTTTTCCTTCTTTTGGAAATATTGGTGCTCCTGATATGGAAACATTGTCCCTTCTCAAATTTACCATTGGTTTTCCAGTTTAGTTATTTTCAACCCCTATGGTTCTGAATTTCCAAACTTCTTCTCAACCGTGTTCGCCTCCACCTAAACAATATCAACCTCCAGTTGATCCTAAAGTTGACTCTTTTCCTTCTTCACTTGTTCGGTATTATTCCTCTTCATCTGGTGAAAGCCTGTAAGTTAGTAACCAAGTGGATAAGAAGAAGAAGAAAAGGAAGATTAAGAAGAAGAAGAAGAAGAAAGTAGGGGGACAACTAAGTAGGCATTGCTATGGATGCAACTAGTATGGAGTAACCTTCTAATCGGGCCGGGAAATTTAAATTACCTTGCATGCTTTGTAAGGGTGAATACTAAAATTAATAGTATCGCTATTTAAACAATAGTATTAAAACTAATGATTATAACATTAATAGTAACACAAAAAAATAATATTAATGCTTTATAAGTAACTAAACATTATAATTAGCAAGATTAAATTAATTTAATTATATTAATAATAATATTTAATTAACGAATTAATTAATTTTAAGCCCATTTTTTAACCTAACTAATTACTAATAAATTTGACCAACTAAATAAAAATTCTAATTGAATAAGTTAACTTAATTCCCCCTTCTCTCCTTCCTTCTTACCAATTCTAACCTTCATAATTCCTTTCTCCAATTTAAAGCATTTAATACTTAACTAATTATTCCTCCATTACTCTTGAATCATTTTTTTAAATATTTTTTCCTAACGATTCAATTTTACTAGCCATTGCTAATCATTCTATTTAACTTGGTTATGCGCTCTCTCTCTCACATACAACTTATGCATCCCTCGTGATGAGAGGAGCATCCAATCAAAACATTGATCATTTCAATCATGATGTACAATTTCTCCATAAGAAAAAACAGATTGACAATATAAATTTGTTTTCACATTTGCATATTTTTCACCATATCATATCAATAAATACAACTAGCCTAGATTCATCTTAAATCTGGATCTGCCAAGCAATGAGAGGGAACAAATCTTATTTCACTTCAAAGAGTTTTTCCTCTCAAGAGATTTAATCCTTCTCAATGCTTGGTAGATATGGAGTTAAGATCATAAGAATCTAGTTGACTCGAAATGTATCCTAAAAAAATTAAAAATTAATTAATCTGTAATTAGGGGCGTTAATCTCCAAATTAGTGAAACTCATCATCCCACCAAAAATCTTTCCCAGCTACACAATTTATAATGTTTGTTTAACTAGTGTGGTTTGCATGTATAATAATGTGAGGTTAACTAACAAATTTTCATTTTCATTTGGTGGGTTGTTTTTCTGCCTGTTTCGACTTACCCATGTGAACTTCAGTTATCAATTTCCCTGCTCTCATCCCTCCTTTGTGACCTCCCTCGAGATCTCCCTTGTTGAATTTTGGACACTATTCCAGATCAAACCATATCGAATGTGATTCCAGCTTGAACTGGAAGGGACTGCAAGATTATGGCAATCACTAGTAAGAGACATTTAAATTTATTTACAAAATGATTTTTTTTGTTTTATATATGCTTCTATATCAGATTCTCGTGACCTTTATCCAGGTTTGTTGAAGAAAATTTCTAGAAAATCACTATTACATTTATTTTTTAATTTCCATTGTGCATTTTTTCTAACTAAGTTGGCTATATTTTATGAAGAAATATTTTAGGACTCAAAACAATTTATCAAACCATATTGGATTCTCTAGGTCATCTGCCTTGCTTGACCTCTTATGAATAGACCAAAACAAAAATTATCTAATATCGGATGCAATTCCAAATCAATCCAAAAGGGATTACAAGATGATGGCAATAACTCGTAAGAGACATCTAAATTTATATGCAGAATGGCGATTTTTGTTTTACATGTGCTTCTATTTAGGATTCTCGTGACCTTTATCTAGGTTTGTTGAAGAAAACCACTCAAAAATATTTGTTACATTTCTTTTTTAATTTCCAATGTGTTGTTTTTTTTCTAATCACATTGGCTATATTTTATTGCAGAAATCTTTTAGGACACAATTTATTTTATGTAGAAATCATATCCAATGCAAGGAGAAATGAGATTGAAGATTATCTCAAGGGATTGTATAGAATTTATATCATGCAAAAAGAAAATGTTTGCTTTACCCATTGTTGGTTTCCAATTCAGAGATCTCATGTGTAACCTGTGTAGCCCATTTGGGCATATTGTCATTACCACACATTATATCATTTCATAGAATCACTCATGTTCACTACAAACTCTAATCCATTTCCACATAAAGAGAAAAATGTGTTTCCTCCAGAAGTTGTGGAAGAAGCATTTCGATTACTTGTGAAAGAAGATGCTAGATGAGAAAAACAAAGACAAATGAAGCAGCAATTAGCCATACAACAACGAAAGTCACATAGATTATCTAAAGTTGCTAAAAAATGATTCTTGGAGTGATGATGGAGTAGATTCCAGCGATAATAATGGCCAGGTCCAGATTAATCAAACAGGAAACCCTTATGAACCTCAATGTTGCTCATATATACGGTTTGTTAGGGGCAAGGCTACAATGTTTGATATAGTTGCTCTTCTTAAAGGAGAAAAATATTTAGAAGATATCATTATCTACAAATTTATTGATGAGTCCCGTATAGGAAAAGTAGAGTTGACATGCCTGGATCCTAGTTGTAATGATCCAGTTCTTTACACTATTGGTACCAGTGGCACATGGACATGTAGTATGGATGATGTTCTACCTATTTAAATGGTGTATGCAAATGAAAGTGGGAAGCTTATGTTGCACCATCCTTCATTGTCTAAAATAAAATCACAATTATCTTTGAGTGGGTCAGACGAATACCACACAAAAAAGTGCACTTCAGTCAACAAGTGAGGATATTTCATGGGATCTAGTTCATATGTGACTCCCTTATTGGGATATGGTCATTTCATCAAGATTGGAAAAAAGAAATTTATTCAAATGGATGGATTTATGGATCGCAGCAAAAATCCATTTGTTTTTACCATAAAGGCATGCATGTATGCCCATATTTATTATGGAAATTTTCTTGGTATGTTTGAAAAAGAGTCTTTGAAAAATCAATATCCTGTGAAAGTTTTGAATTGTTTAATAGATGTGAATACTGGTGGAACTTTCTATTGGGTAAGAATATTTAAAAATCATGTGGATGTTATTGGTAGGGGCCATCACATTCCTGAAGGTGTGAATTTGCATCCACGTAAGGTGTTCTGTACGACACAAGGATTATTGATACCAACTGAAATCATTGATGGTAAGCATACATGTGTATCTCTTTAATTCACATTTTTCATTTTATATCAAGAATTTTTTTTATAGTATATATTAGTCCTTGAGTGGGATTGAACTGAAATTTTAGTTTGCCACTTTAAAAAAATGCTCAAAACTTTCATGCATAGTCTAGGAAAAAGTTTTTGGAATTACAATAAGAAATATTGAACTTTATATTACAATATCTAATATTTATTTTACACCATTTTTATATACAAATTTAGCTTTGTTCTAAAATTATTTGAAATTACCTTGGCTTAGATCTATCAAGGTATCTCCCAATGGTTTAACTATGTTTTAACAATATCTATGTTGTCTTAATTCTTATTGTAGGTATTTTCGATGTTTTCTTTACTGTGAGCTCTATCAGAAGGTGGGGCACTAATACCCAAAATGGAGAATATTTCTTTTGTCAATTTATTACTGTCAAAGATGATGATTACATAAATTTCCAACTTCTTGCAACAAAAGGTGATGATGAAGTTGTAAGTGCTACATTAGTTGCCTCTACAGAATATGGAAGTTACAATGCATTACCATCATATATTGGAGTATTACAGCCACATCAAATCCATCGACATAACATCCCTTGTTCAGATGAAAGTTTCATGGTTACTTTTGAGTTGATTGCAATGCTTTTTGTACCTCCTAGTATTGTGAAGAAAAATAATTCATTAGAGTTTACACTAGATGGCTACATTGATCTTAAGGACGTTGTTTTCTATACATGACCAACCTTTCGTAATAGATATTAGCCATCTTTAGGCTCAAGCGATGATAGTCAACCTCCTAGTAAATAGAGAGTGGGTCCAACATTTAGAGTTTGTTATTTGTATAATAGCTTGTAGCCTTGTGTATACGTGCACTTTTCATGGGATTCACACTAATGGGATCATGTCCATCATTGTTATGGATTAGGGCTGAGAACTAGTGCACCCCATTTGGATATATAAGCATTGGACCTATTAATGTAGTGAATTTTATAAGGCAATTCGTGGTATACAGTCATTTATGTGACATATGGGATCTTGTCCATTGTTTGTGAACTAGGGAGGATCATTGGTGCACCCCATTTGGAGATATAAATGTAGCATGAATTATGTATGAAAATTTGTTGTATAATATCTACGGTCAATATATTTTTATATAATATGGTTACATACAGTAATTTATGTTACTGATGATTTTGCTTTTCCAATGGAAAATTCTTTATCTTTGATATCTCAAAGTTTGAAATCAAATCATAGATTTGCTAGCCTGTAGGATATTGAGGAGATACAACTATTATGTCTCCTAACTATCCTAAAAATTGCTTATTAATTTTTTTCTAACAAATCTTGTTTACAATTGATGGCCTTCACACTACATTTTTCTAATTCCAATTTTGCATATTTACACTTTGTTCTCTTTACATAAAATTTCAAGAACTTAGTCAATATTTTTGAATTTGACCAATAGACTTACAAATTATGAATAAATATAAGTAATTCATTCAAATATGATCATGCAAACTTTGTGTGCATTTGTATGTTTATGAATTGCATTTTACACCAAATTTCCATCAAAGTAAAAAATGTTAAAAGTACACTTTCCATAGATCCACTGTGAGGTGTTGAAGGAGGTTATGAAAAATCAACGCAAGAATGTTATTTTCCAATATGTGTACCTATCTTATTCCCAACATGAAGGATACTAGTTTGAATGACCCATCTGAGACAAGGATGGGTAACTAAATGGTTGCGGGGTTAGCATGTGCCAGCCTCACACTATGTCTCTCCCATTATTCATGGTCATTAAATGGGGGAAGGGCGTCACCCTAAATGCCCGTTCTGCTACCTTTACCTACATTCGAGTATTTATTATAAGAATTTCATAACATGGGTTGGATTTCATAGGGTTGGCTTTCATTTTTATTAAACTAAGGGGACATCTCATAAATACAGGACAATCCTGAGGTGTTTTTGCTCAACAAGCACCTTTTTAGCCCAAATTCAAAGTCCAAGTGTATAATGAGGCAGAAAACAGTAGAATACACCATTCCCAATTGAAATCACTCAGAAAGAAGCAAGAATAAGGGTATGGCAAGCATTTTTCTGAGCTACGTAAAATTGGCTTAAATATTTGAAAATATGTCATTTTGTCACATAAAATGCATAAAATAGACACAAAATTTGAGGAATGTGAAAGATTTTTTTGTCAAAAATATATCATTATTTAGCCCCATGGGCTTATTTTCAATTAGTGACATCTGTACAGTCTCCGGTAGGCATTTTTCTAAGCCCAATTTTGTATGTTTACACATTGTTCTTTACAAAACAAATCAAGAACATAATCATTAGTTTTGAATTTTGCCCAAGAGACTTACAAATTGTGCACAAGTGTTAATAAAGCACTCATTCAAATATAATTACATAATCTTTGTGTGCATTTGTATGTTTATGGCTTGCATTTTACGCTAAATGTCCATCATAGTCAAAATTGTTAAAAATGCACTTTTCATATAACCAATGTGAGCAGAAGAGGGAAGGCTATAAAAAATCAACAAAGGAATGTTCTTTCTCAATATGTATACCTATCCCATTCCCAAATCCATTTACTATAATCATTTCATAATAGGGGTTGACTTGCATTTTTATTAAACTAAGGACGCATCTCATGAATACAATACAACCCTTAGGTGTTTTTGCTCAACATACACTTTTTTAGCCCAAATTGGAAAAACACGTATATAGTGAGGTGGAAAATAGCAGAACACGCCATTTACAATTTAAATCACTCGGAAAGAAGGAAGAATGAAGGTATGGCAGACATTTTTTCTAAGTTGGGTAAAACTGGGTTAAAAAATAAAAATTTGTCATTCTTTCAAATCAATTGCACGAAACTGATACAGAATTTAACGAATGTCAAAGAGGTTTTTGTCACAAATACATCTTTCTTTATCCCCGTAAGCTTATTTCCAATTAATGACATTTGTACAGTGTTCGGCAGACATTTTTCTAGGCCTAGTTTTATACATTTGCACTATGTTCTTGATAAAAGAATTCAAGAGAAGTCATTAGTTTAGAATTTTGTCTAAGAGACTTACAAATTTTGCACAAGTGTAAATAAATCATTCATTCAAATATGACAGCTCAATCTCTACATGCATTTGTATGTCTATGGCTTGCATTTTACACCAAATGTCCATCATAGTAACAAATTTTAAAAGTGCTTTCTCCATAGATTGAATGTTGCTTCTCAAGCTTATTATATACAATTTTATAACATACACTTTATTATATATAAATTTTGTACTATAAAGTTTATTATTCATATAAATGTCTAAAAACTTAGTTTGTTGGCATCTTCGATGTGCATCCTAAACTTCCATCCTCAACGTGCATCCTCATCCTCAATGTTCATCATCAACTGCCATCCTCAGTGTGCATCCTCAGTGTGCATCCTTAGCATGCATTCAACTCTTATTCAAAGATATCATCGGTCATGGAAACAGGGGTCTGCTTCCATCAGTTGACAAATAGGGTTTCAAAGTTGAGAGTTTCTTAGTGAAAAAGTTCCAAGAGAACATTGATGAATCGAATAGAGAATAAAGTGGCTAGAAGGTATGCTCGATATACTTTTAAGAGGAGTGTATCAGTTTCTTTTTGGAGAATTCTGTTGACCTAGGTTTTCATTGATGTCAATATGGCAATATTATGGACACTAGAGGATGACATGAAGCCAAGGGGATGCATAGCAGATTCATGAAGAGACAGGAGCAAGGCCATCAGGATAGCCAAGCCATAAGCAAAGATGATTTACCTAAGGAGGCATATCAAAGCATATTACAGGATATCATAGTAAGAGAGGCATTCATATATGCAAGGAGATCTTTGAAAGACACTACCAAGCCAGAGGAGCCACATTGGACTAAAAAGAGCTGCAGGAGGAGCCATATATATATATATATATATATATGCGGAAACAAACATATCAGGGCAATAGAGGATGCAAACAACTGGAGGAGTCATATATATGTATATGTCAGATATGTCAGATATATATGCCAATGAAGAGGAGCACACAGAGCAAACGGAGGAAACACAGAAACAGAGCAATCGGAGAGCTTATACACATGCATTTAACAACTACCGGAGCAAAAATCACATGTATGCGTGCAACTGCACTATTGAGAGCCATCGGAGGAGCAATGGATGCATTTAACAGCAAACAGAGCCATCAGAGCCATAGAGGAAGCAGACAAAGTTATCAGGAGCCATCGGGGGCAGAACTCATATAGATATATCCAGTTACGTTATCGGGCTTGTAAAACCCATGTATGCATGCTTTAACAGCAGTTGAACATTGTTGAAAAAGTTGGAGAAAAGTTGTTGAAACACCAATTTCTCCGTTGCTGAAACACCAGTACTTGGAAAAAAGTTGTTGAAACACCAATTTCGGCGTTGCTGAAACATCAATTTCTCCGCGACGACATTATATTTTCAGCACATCAATCGAAGGTAAACATGAGGAAGTTAAAGCGAATGGAGGAGGGAAGCCAGAAGGTCGAGCGACTGTTGAGGAAGTCGAAGCTCAAGTGAGCGAGGAGGAAGCCAAAGAGCCATTGAGTGAGCGGAAACGAATGGACAAAGGCATGAGAATGTATAAAATAGTAAAAACATAGAACTGTTGTTGCGGTTGGTGTTATGAAGAACCAGAATGTATGGTAGCAGATGCAACAGAGGTGGTTAAGCGTTGTATGAAGTTGTTGGTGAACGCTGGTGAAGGTTGTTGTAGCTGTTGAACGTTGCTGAAATACGCTAGAGGAAATAGAGGTCGTGTGAGGGTCCAACAGAACAGAAAGAGGGTGCAGCAGAACAGAAAGAGGGATGAAGGACCAACAGGACAGTAGACAGTCGAAGGGGAGAAACAGCCAACAGAGAAATAGTCATGCTGAATCATTCACTGTGACAATGAGAACATAAGCTTGAACAGAAAGTTGTTCTTTATACAGAGTTTAGTGCAGCTAACAGTAGACTGACTAAAGCTGTGTGAAAACATTATCAGAGAGCACAAAGACTATTAGAGATTCTGTGTGGACAGTATGGAGAGTTGTAGACTTCTCCATAAGAAGATTGGTTGTCATTGATGTTGTAGCATGGAGACTATAGTGAAGTTGTAAACAGACAAAACTCAGTAGAGAAGAGTTCTGAGAGCAGAATATTATTACCAAAAGTGTCTTGAAAAGATTGGATTGGAGTCCTTGGGGCTGGTGCCTCAGAAGTGAGAAGGATTGGAGTTCTTGGGATGGTGCCTTAGAAGTAAGTAGGATTGGATTCCTTGGGGTTGATGCCTTAGAAATAGGAAGGATTGAAGTCCTTGAGAGTTTGTTCTCCTAAGTCCAAGATTGGTGTCTTGGCAAAATAGAGTTGGTGCTCTAGAGGTTGGAGCCTCACCAAAGTCCAAGTTGGAGCTTGGCAACTGATTGTAACCATCTGTATATTGTATCTATTTTACTGCACAGTTCATATTAATAAAAGCATTTATTCTTGTTGTTCATCTTGTGTTCTGAATATTTATGTTTTAACTAGTAAAACAATAGTGAAAAAAGAAATATTGATTCACCCCCCCCTCCTCTCATTATTTCCAACAATTGGTATCAGAGCAGGTACCTTCATTCAAAGCTTAACAGCTTGAAGGTCGACATTTAGAACACAAATGGCGAGGTCAAGGAAGAAAGTATCCAATCCTCCTAAGGATGTGTCTCCCTCTACTACTAAAATAGAAGACAATCAATTTGATGAGGCTCTAAGGCTCAATGGGAACTTTAATATATGGGAAGTAAGAATGAGGAATTTCTTACAGACTCAAGGGATTGAAATTTGGAAATTAGTGATTGATGATAGCAGGATGGATAGAGAATCCAAGGAGTACAATGCAAAAGCAGCAAAGGCAATCTTGAATGGGCTACCTGATTCTGTAAAGAACAATCTAGGAAAATATTCATCAGCAAAGGATATATGGGACAAACTTCATGATCTTCACTCAAAAGGAGAACTGACCATGACCATCAATCAAGAAGGAGATCCTGAACCCGTCATAAAAGCTGAAAATGAGAATGATGACATCAAGGCTAAAACAGACTTAGAAGATGAAGAGAATGAAAAAAAATTTGTAGAAGAACTCCTTGGTAAACTTATGATTTCCATGGAAGAAATTAACAATTTGAAAGAGGAAAATGAGGAACTTAAGAAGAGAGCACTAGTTGGTAACCAAGATCAAACAAGGAAGAAAGTTGAACTCATCAAGCTTCAAGTACAAGAAAGGGATGAAGAGCTTGCCAAGCTTAAAAAGGAATATCATCAAAGCAAAAGAAAGCATCATGAAGAAGTCATATCCATGACAAATCAATTGGATAAAGCAAAGAAGTAGGAAGATATCTTGTCAAGCCAACTTGAACAAAGGCACAAGAGCTTGAACAAACTTGAAGAAGAGATTGGTCAGTACAAGGTAGAGGTCTCCTCCCTTAAGTCTCAACTACAAGAAGCCAGGAAACAGGCATAAGGAGCTGAGAAGAAAATGGAGAGCAGTCAAGCAAAGAATGAAGAAATCTTCAAAGTAAAGTCAGATATCATCTCCCTTAAAATAGAAGCAGATGAAGCTACTCGTATCAAGGAATAAACTGAGGAAACACTTGCTAAGAAGAATAATGAGTGTGAAAGATTGGAAGAAGAAATTATCTTCCTCAGAACAAAGGTTGAAAGGATGAACAAAACCTTGAAGAGCTCTCAAGCCTTGGATGACATGCTCAACTATCACAGATGTCCATCTGATAAATCAAGTCTCGGATATGTATGTGAATCCTCAAACAAGAATGAAAATTCTTTAAACAATAGAGATGTGAAGAAGCCAAAAAGAAGTGGTGATGCTCCCAGCTCCAGCAAAGGCAAGGAGAAAAATCAAGGCTGCAATAGAACAAATCCTCCTCCAAGAAGAAAACCAGCTCCAAGAAGAAATGTAGATGATATCAAAGATGTGAAAGGCAATGGTTATCATCAAAGGATATCAAGGAAGAAAGGCTTCAGAAGTACATCAAGGAAATCCCCATATCCCAGGTACCAAAGTTCATTTTTTGGTTATTGTTATTCTTGTACAAACTTTGGTCACATGGCAAAAGATTGTAAAGCATATCATAGAGATAGATGTTGTAGTCTCCGACAACCTCCAAGAAACAATTTATAGGAAGAAATCATGAATTCTTATTCATGAACAATGTAGAATGCTTCAAGTGTCATAACAATGGTCATATGGCACGTGATTGTAACTTAACATGGGCTCTTACACAAGCTAGAACCATGCAAAAGAAGAAAGTTACACAAGTATGGAGAAGGAAGGAAATACAATCCAAAAGTCCCTTGAGCTCTCCAGCCAACAGCATATGTCATTGGCCTAAATTTTGACAATCTAAGCATTTTATGAGAAGACTCTGCCAAAAGGAGATGATGCATATAGTTAGGGGGAGCCTATCATGTCTCAGGAGCACTCCATTGAAGCATATGATCCTGTAACCATTCTTTGGACTGTTGTTAAAGAAATATGGAAAACAACCATGGTGCTATTATCACAGAAGTTTATGTCTTAACTCAGGAATTTAATGTGAGAACAGATAAATTCTGGACACTAATAGAGGCAGTCTTCAAACAAACAGATACATCTAGAATGGAGTTTGAAGTAAGAGCAGCTAGCAGCATATAACAAAACTGAAGCATTGCATGAAGATGCAGATCAACAATTATATTTAAAAGACAGTCATAGATTGGATATTTGAATCTGCTAGGGAAATAATCTGTAGAGATATGTACAAGAACACAAGGAAAAGATAGCTCATAGGAAGGAGAATGTTGTGCAGTCAAGCATAACTTAAGCTGATACAGATCACTTAAGAAATATAGCAACAGTAAGGCACAACCCCTCACATTTTTGTCCAAATGCAATGATGATTGAATACTATATGGCAGTAACTTAAGGGGAAGCACAGAGACATAAAGGAACTCAGATCTGGAGAAAGATAGCAAGAAAGACAGTCTCAGGGGCATTTTCTCTTGATTCGGACTATGAAGGCCTCTCAATGTTACCTGTGGAGACAACAATATGGATTGAAGCATAAAAAGCCTGGACTTCGACACTTGGTGTATGGCCGTTTGCAATCTAAATGAAAGCATTAAATTAGAGCATCCTTAAGCATTGTTGAAGCCATGATAAAGCAGTTGTAAGACATGAAGAGGGAATAATGTGCAAATTGATGATAAAATATCAATCCTTATATCTTGAGTAAAAAGAAGAAGAGCACTATGACAGGGGGAGTCACAGACCCATGAAGATCTACGATTCAGGAAGAACAGAAGCAGTCTGATAGGGGGAGTCCCAGAGCACTCCTTTTCTATTGATGTCAAAGGGGGAGAGAAGAAGAATATTTCCATTAATAACAAAGGGGGAGATTGTTGACCTAGGTTGTCATTGATGTCAATATGGCAATATTATGGATACTAGAGGATGACATGAAGCCAAGGGGATGCAGAGCAGATTCATGAAGAGACAGGAGCAAGGCCATCAGGATAGCCAATCCATAAGCAAAGAGGAGTTACCTAAGGAAGCATATCAAAGCATATTACAGTATATCAGAGCAAGAGAGGCATTCATATATGCAAGGAGGTCTTTGAAAGACACTGCCAAGCCAGAGGAGCCACATTGGACTAAAAGAAGTTGCAATATATATATATATATATATATTATATATATATATTATATTATATATATATATATATATATATAATATATATATTTATATATTATATATGCGCGGAAACAGACATATCAGAGCAACAGAGCACGCAAACAGCTGGAGGAGTCATATATATGTATATGTCAGATATATATGCCAATGAAGAGGAGAACACAGAGCAAATGGAGGAAACACAGAAACAGAGCGATTGAAGAGCTTATACGCATGCATTTAACAACTACCGGAGCAGAAATCACATGTATGCGTGCAACTGCACTATCGAGAGCCATCGGAGGAGCAATGGATGCATTTAACAGCAAATAGAGCCATAGAGGAAGCAGATAGAGTTATCAGGAGCCATCGGGGGCAAAACTCATATAGATATATCCAGTTACGTTATCGGGCTTGTAAAACCCATGTATGCATGCTTTAACAGAGGTTGAACACTGTTGAAAAAGTTGGAGAAAAGTTGTTGAAACACCAATTTCTCCGCTGCTGAAACACCAGTACTTGGAAAAAAGTTGTTGAAACACCAATTTTGGCGTTGCCGAAACACCAATTTCTCTGCGACGACATTATATTTTCAGCACATCAATCGAAGGTAAACATGAGGAAGTTAAAGCGAATGGAGGAGGGAAGCCAGAAGGTCGAGCGAGTGTTGAGGAAGTCGAAGCTCAAGCGAGCGAGGAGGAAGCCTAAGAGCCATTGAGTGAGCGAAAACGAATGGACAGAGGCATGAGAATGTATAAAACAGTAAAAACATAGAACTGTTGTTGCGGTTGGTGTTGTGAAGAACTAGAATGTATAATAGCAGATGCAACAAAGGTGGTTAAGCGTTGTATGAAGTTGCTGGTGAACGCTGGTGAAGGCTGTTGTAGCTATTGAACGTTGCTGAAATACACTAGGGGAAATAGAGGCCATGTGAGGGTCCAACAGAACAGAAAGAGGGTGTAGTAGAACAGAAAGAGGGATGAAGGACCAACAAGACAGTAGACAGTCGAAGGGGAGAAACAGCCAGCAGAGAAATAGTCATGCTGATTCATTCACTGTGACAATGAGAACATAAGCTTGAACAAAAAGTTGTTCTTTATATAGAGTTTAGTGCAGCTAACAGTAGACTGACTAAAGCTATGTGAAGACATTATCAGAGAGCACAAAGACTATTGGAGATTCTGTGTGGACAGTATGGAGAGTTGTAAAGACTTCTCCAGAAGAAGATTGGTTGTCATTGATGCTGTAGCATGGAGACTACAGTGAAGTTGTAAACAGACAGAACTCAGTAGAGAAGAGTTCTGAGAGCAGAATATTATTACCAAAAGTGTCTTGACAAGATTGGATTGGATTCCTTGGGGCTGGTGCCTCAGAAGTGAGAAGGATTAGAGTTCTTGGGCTAGTGCCTCAGAAGTAAGTAGGATTGGAGTCCTTGGGGTTGATGCCTCAGAAATAGGAAGGATTGACTTCCTTGAGAGTTTGTTGTCCTAAGTCCAAGATTGGTGTCTTGGCGAAATAGAGTTGGTGCTCTAGAGGTTGGAGCCTCACCAAAGTCTAAGTTGGAGCTTGGCAACTGATTGTAACCATCTATATATTGTATCTATTTTACTGCACAGTTTATATTAATAAAAGCATTTATTCTTGTTGTTCATCTTGTGTTCTGAATATTTATTTTTTAACTGGTAAAACAATAGTGAAAAAAAAGAAATACTGATTCACCCTCCCTCTCAGTGTTTCCAACAAATTCAATTTTAGAATTGAAGAGATAGATGAGGCTATTTTTAATTATGATCATGAGTCGAAGGAATTGGTAATTTTTTGGCGTAAGGTTTATTTGGACCTTGATTTGATTTTTAGAGAAACTAGAATACCACACAAGGGAGGAGTAATGTTGGACCACTTGAAAACCACCAAGGCAGAAAATACTGAGATGGCCAACAAAATCTGTGAAAACAAATAGTTGTTACAAGAAATGGTTTAAAAATACATGATGTTCCCCCAGTATTATACATAACCCTAATTCATATTGTCCTCAGGACCATTTTGAATCACCATAAGAAAGATATTTTCGTTGAATGCATGAAGATGGTCATACACTGGGTTAAAAATCTGGACATAGATGTACATTTTCTATCAGCTAAGAAATTGAATGCATTGTAGGAAATTAAACTTAATAGGGTGAAGTTCAGCTACCCCAACATACTAAAAAAAATTATTGACTTGTATCAACGCAACGTAGTGAGATTAAGGAGTCTTAAACAAACATATAATAGGAGGTGTAAAGTGCAGGAAGACAAAGACAAACTACCTCAACATTCTCCACAAAAGAATGTGGAAGGGGTTGCTCCTACTACCACTTCACAAATACATGAAGACTTTTTGGAAGAAAATATGGAAAATATGGGAAATGACATCAATCCAGTGAACCTTGATGAAGTTGTTGTTGCAGCTTTGGCAAGGCTTAAATAAATGCCAAGATGCAAATATGGTACCGTCAACACTGATGAAGAAGTTATTGATGATGGCATTTATGCTCCTTCAGAGGGTCAAGATTATTCATCTATAAAAAGTTGTGAATTGTGCATGACTAAGGATAAGAGGATTATTAAACTCACGCAACAAGTTGCAGATTTAGAGAAATCTAAAGAGTCCTTATTTTCTCCATAGGTTCATCATGATTCCTCAAAAAAGAGTTGTGAAATATGCATGAATAAGGATCAATAGGTTCTTCTTATGAAGCAGGAAGTTGTAGGCTTGCAGAAATGTCTAATGGATAGTGAAATGAGGGCAAAGGTATCTATAGACAGGTACAAAGAAATATTGAAGATTTGAAAGCTAAAGCACGTGAAGTTGCAGATGATGGAATTAAGGAACTTAATGATTTTTCTGAAACATATTAGGCTGAAAAGAATAAATATGAAGCCAAGATACAGTGGATTAAAAATAAGCTTAAAAATAGGCCAAGGGTTCTTAACATACCACCTCTAAAGACCTTCATTCCACCTGAAGTAAAACTTATGCAAGAAGTCAAGGAGAAAGAATAATGCATTCTCACTTTAAAGGATGATTTTCAAACTAAAAGCAATGAACATGTTACTAAACGCATGGAGGAGATCGAAAATTATGAAAAAAAAGGATTAAAATGATGGAGAGTAAGCTTGAAAAGAAAGATGAAGAGTTGAAAGGTGGTAAGAACTTCAAGTCCTTGTTAGAGTTTGAGTGCTCATTAAGAGCATGAGAGAATAGCTTGAATTCAGATTTTGAAGTAGTAAATGCTCAAGATAATAAACTCAAAGATAACTTGATTAAGTATGATTGGGCCTTATGAGAGCGAGAGATGTCATTGTTTAAAGTTATTGTAGCAATGGATGTTGGACATTATGTGTTTGACACATCAACAATAAAGGAATCACTAAAGAAGAAGCTGACTGAGAAGGAAGAGCAGATTAAGGAGCTTAAAATAAAAATATTGGACAAGCACACAACATAATATTTGGGATGCCAAATTCAGATAGAAGATTTGAAATCCCAAATTCTCACTTTGCAGAATAATCGCAAACCTCTTGCAGTTCTAATTTTTCATACCTCATATCAAAAGCTTAAATTGGGTCAAGTTAAATCTGAGCTGAGATATGCAAAGTATACTATTCAAGAAAAGGAAAAAGAATACTTTGAAAAGTACAAGAATAATGTGGAGTTGTTGAAGAAGTACACTCCTGAAAAAAGTAAAATGGAAAGTAACTTGAAACATTATATAAACAAAGTGATGGAGTTGAAAGAACCAAAGGCTTCTACACAAGCCAAGATAGATTGTACTGCATTATATTCTTATGAAGAGGAGGGCTTGCAGAAACCTCCCAAGAAGCCTAGAGGTCTATAACAATAATATTTGTACATGTTATTACTATAAATACATTTCAATGTTTAATATAAAAATATTTTTTCCCTATAATGTTTTTGTTTATGAAAACAATGTATTTTTTATGTACTTAGTTTTTTCTCATAAGTTTGTTTCGTCATTGTATTTCAATAAGAAATATATGGTTCTTTGTTATTCATATAATCAAGAGGACTTACATAGTCAAATAAGAGAGAAATCATGTTTCTATACTAGTTATAACTTATAAGCAAAGAAAAATCATGTTTCCATAAAAAAAATTCCCAAACGAAGAAAAAATAAAAATAAAATCAGAAGATACAAAATCACACTTGATTGATACATGTCCAACATGTATTCGAAGTAGTGATCTCATGGAATTGACCACAAAAGGCTTACAACTATTTAAAAAAAAAAAAAACATAAAGATATAACAATTCATATATTGCGTATAAGATCATATAGAGGATTGGTTACATAATATAAGTGGATAATCTGAATATATCAATCTGTCTGGACCAATAGCCTTCTTGGAGAGAATATGTGCCTTGGAATTTAGCTCTTTGTAGACAAGTTCTCTTTCACCATTTTGCATACAATGTTGCATTCCGATCATCGAGGACTTTTTTCTTTTTTGTTGGTCTCATACTTCTTTTATTGGCACCAAGTTGTACAAGATTTTTAACTTCCTTCCTTTAGATTTCAACTACTTCCCCTAGAATTGGCTTGGTTCCCCCCACTCTTCCTACACCATTTATCAAGGATGGAGCATCCATTTGATTGTAAGAGATTGCCTCCATCATCGACATATCAACAATAGTTGCTCCACATGCTTCTTGTATTTCACTATGATTTGCAACTGCAACAAAAATTACCTGGTTCATTTGATGAGTATCGTTAGTCTGATCACATTGACCTGACACATTTCCTGAAATCAACAACATTTACCATGTCAAAGTGCATGTAAAAGATGTACTTTACTAAAAGTTCAATGATGTGTAACATAAATGTAAATGGAAATTCCACGCATCAACAAAGCCATTAAATTTATACACCTTCGATTTAAATGAGACTAGAGAACTATAAGCTTACCTTTACAAAATAGTCATGAAAATGTATCCGAAGGAGAGCAACAGGAAGGGATTTTTCTGTAGCGAAGTGAATTGTGATTACAATCTGCACGATTAATTTTTCTTGCGAACATTTGGCATTGTAGAAACCTACTTGTAGTCCATTTTCAGCCAATGTAGGTCATAACAATGCTAGAAGCAGGAGATAATTCACCATTCTGAGTGCCACTATAATTAAATGCTTCAATGTCGTTGCAGTGCTGAAGAATACCCACTTTATTTCTTATGACAAACACCAAATAGTGAGAATGGTCAACAACTTTAGATGAAACACTCATTATTATACCAAATGGTGCATGAACAATGTAGAGTATGAGATGGGATTACAACATGAGTTGTATATAATATGGGTGCACACGGATATATAACTAGCGTAGATCCATCTACCAATATGGGTGCACACAAATATATAACTTTGGATCTACCAAGTGCCGAGTGGGATCAAATCTCTTTTCATTGTAAAAGAGGTTTGTATCTCAAGAGATTTGATCCCTCTCGACGCTTAGTAGATTCAAAGTTAAGATGAATCTATGTTGGTTTTAAAAATAATATAATTTATGGTTTTTATTTCACATCTCAAATATACTTAAGTATTAAGTATGGCGTAGTTTAACTTATAGACAAAATGACTCTATTTTAGAGCATTATTTCTGGTTAATTTTAACCAAATTTCATCAATTTTTTTAAAAACTTGAGTTTAAGTTGTTTAATATGTAGAATTTAAATGCCCCGAGGGTTTTAAGGGTGTTGAATCCATTTATGTGTTCAAAAATATATTTTAAACAACAAAAAATCACAATCTTGCTTGAGATTATATCGTGAGATTCCGATGAAAAGGCCATTTCTTCTATAAGTTAGACTACGCCATTAAGTATTAGTGTTTTGTTGCTAAATATTATTTTTTATAAATGAATATATAATTATAAAATATTAATAGTAATTTATGTTGAATTTTTTGAAAAAAAATAATAATAAATATTTATTTATTTTATTTTATTTTAAATTATTACTTTTCAGTGATTGAAATTTAAACTTGTAAATTAATTAAAATTAATTACTATCTTAAATTTGATTCAACATAATCTAACTAATAGGCGAAATGTACTTTTGGTCGTAGTCTGACAATACAATTTCTAGCAAGAATGAGATTTATTGTTGTTTAAAATATACTTTTGAATGCATTTATGCATTCTACACCCTGAAAAACATTGAGGCACTTGATCTTTGCAAATTAAACAACTTAAAAATGTGATTTTTTTTTGTAAGCTACGGTAGTTCCTTCTTTTTTCTATTTATAAAAGCAAGTTGTTCCATATACAAAATCTTGGTGGCTTCAACTTGCCCATGTGGGAAACCAAGTCTGTTGGCCACCTTAGTCTGTTACAAGTCATCCAGTATCTAAATTTTACAAGTCTTTCAATCCAAGCTAAATACACTTCACAACTAAATACACAGATTAAGGTCTGGACTGACATACGAAGACAAGAAAAGTAAAGGCTATCCGCTAAAAAGTCTGGTAAAACCTAGACGGAAAAATGCTATTCCTTACTAACATCATGGTCGAAATCCCCGATAGTCGTTGCTGCAGCAGAGTTACTCGGCGCCAGAGACAGCTCCATCATTCGTTGTTGGATCCTGTCCAGCTTGCTATCCTGCATAAACAATATCATTTGCAGATTTTTCATCTCCTTTTTGAGGTTGGGCATGCCTTGGGCAATTTCCACCATCTCCTCCGCCACCTGTTCCAGAGCTCTGGCCAACAAGCGTTTCATGACCCAATATATGTGCAAGGTTTGTTTGAATAGAGTCATCCTGCTCCTGGTATGCCTTGGGTCAGGGACAAGGTCCCCCCATTCTTCCATTTTTGGCTCTGAGTCTTCCTCCATGATACTGTCCTCCATCTCCTGGATCAACTTACAAATGTCGGCATCCGTTCCTTCTTTGTATGCTCTGGCTACCTCATTGACCGCCACCTCGATGGGTTTCTTACCCTTTCTGGGCCCTGCATTCTGCGAAGTGGTGGGTTCTCTCTTTACTGTCTGGCTCTGGCGCCCTAGACCCCCTCGGCCCTTGCCTCTGCCTAGGCGAGCCATCTCTTCGTTTTCAGACTCTTGCTTCCAATTATCAACATAAAACATTAGATTTGGAAAATCTTCATACATCCAGTCCTTCAACATTTTTTGCTTTCTAAGAATTCCCACCCAATTCAATCCCCCCCCCCATCTCTCTGGAGAGTCATGGCTCTCTCCCACCCTAGTTTAGGGGGAGCGGTCTTGCCATCTAACCTCCAATCCTTCCGATAAGTTTCCTCCTTGGTTTCCCAGGACCAACCCTTTATCCTGAAATTGCACTCCCCGGTCATGCTTATTCCCAGGCTCCTATTATGCATCTGATCTCGACCACCTTTCTGCCTCTCATCCCTATCCTCAGGCCTACCCTGTCACAGCCCCTTCCCAGCGTACCCAAGCTTTCCCCCTTCGTTCAACATACTATACTTCTCAGTGGAAGTTATAGGAGGTAAACGTGAAGAAACATACCCAGAAATATGCTCAGCCCCTGAGGTCCCCAACATTTGCGCTGCCCTGCTCGCATTTTCCCGTCTCCATGTTCTATGCCCTCTCCCTACTCTTGCCATCCTCATGTATCGCTTCCCACCTACCCTACGTCCCATCCGTCTGTCGCTGTCGTTCTTGCCAACCTCTCTCCTCATAATCGTGCCACTTCTCTCCATAGGTGTTCCCACAGTCATGCAGGACGCCACCACGCCCTGTTGTTCAAGCATGCGGAATATGGTCGACCATCCTTGCTGTCCTCTGCTCTTGTTAGTCTTAATACCCGTGCCCTCCCACTTCGTCACCCCGATCGGGGGAACTTAAAAATGTGATTTTTTAAAATTCCTAAATTTTGAATAAAATTGACCAAAAAATTGCTTTGAATATAATCATTTCAACTATTAATTAGACTACTCAAACTTAATTTATAATCTTGAAAAAAAAGATGTCATAACCTTTAATTATTAATCCATTTATAAATTATAGTGTTCAATTCGTGATTTATTTATTTATAATTTTTGAATTTCACTTATAAATTGATATGGGCATTTTCATATATATTATTTACTAAAATTATTATTTGATATAAGTTTATGGATATTTGTTGTGTGCAAGTGTAATAATGTCCTACATTTAGAGTTGTCTCACCACCTATCACGAGGGACTTAAGTAAAGGTCTCTCATATATAGACATTTGCATTTATTAAAATATTAATATTAATAGTTACATTTTATATAGTTATTTTAATGGACCACACAAATAATTTGTTTGATAAATTTATTACTATGTTAAATTTTGATGGTCAAATTTAACGTCCACGGGGTCATGGATAGAGGTGCATTATTAAGCCACTCCTAGATGTTAAGTGAGGGGATACCGTAATGTAGCCTCACTGTGGTCAAACTTATAAGAAAAAAAGATGGTCAAATTTAACTACCTCATATTAATATTACTTAATTTTTATTGATCTTAATTGGTTTTAAAAATATTATTAAATTATGAATTTTTTTTATTTCTATTAAATTAAATATTATATATAAATGTCACTCGACTTTATAACTTACTAGACCATTTAACTTTATTGGATTTGATTGTGTTAAAGTAGCTTTTGAGAAAAGCGTTATCATCCATGGTTTGGTTATAGCTTTTATATTGATTTAATCTAGTAGTTTTTTCCCATGGTTTTGTTAGAACCCATGGTTTTATACTATATATTTCCTTGATACCTGTATATATATGAACTTTAGATGGAAGGAGGTTTGTTGACTTTTTTTTTTAATTGAAGGCCAAAATTTATTCTAAGGGAATATGCTAAACATATGCTTAGTCTTAATCTTTATCAAAAGATGTAGTGTGTTACAAAGCTTGTTAGGTTGCATTGACTTTTAATAGATTAAATAACTAGATTCTTGCTACATGACTCCCTTCCCACCAATTTCCTAGGGATTTGAGATTATTTCAATTCTAATAAGTTCCTCCATGATAAGTTCCTCATTATTATTTATAACATTCATTTATATATAAGAAAAATTTATTTAGCAAAATGGTCCATTACTTTTAATAAATTTTAAAAATTAGATTCATGGCTCCCCACCCACCAATTTCCTAGGGATTTGAGATTATTCCAATTCTAATAAGTTCTTCATTATTATTTATAACATTCTTTTATATGTAAGCAAATATATAACAAGGTATTTTCCTACTTCTTCACTACGGTGAAAATAATTCCATCCATTCTGGTGTTAAGATCTCCCTCAACGTGTTCCAAGATCAAATTATGTACTCCAATATTTTGCTCACCCTCGAAGAACGTGGGCTACAAGTTGTGAATGCTACCCCTTCTTCGATTAATATCAAAGTTTTCCATACAATATATAACAAGATGTTTTCTATAATCATGGAAACATCTTACTTCCTTACTTTACTAGTATCTGAACATACATATATGTGTACACTACCAAAGGCATATATGTGTACACTACCAAAGGTGTCTCATAGTGGCAAATTTAATGTGGACAACCTCTATGAGAAGTTTGGGCATTTGATATGGATCACAAGGTTGACTTGTTGGCCCTTAACTCTAGAGAGGAATATGTGTCGCCGCCAAATGAGGAGTACGTCGCACAAATGAGGAGTATAAGGTTTGACTCGCTTATGCCACTAATCACCATGAGATCAATTATGTGTCTATTATAAATTTAGTAACTGAGTGTGGTTTAGATGTTAATGATTTGAAGGAGTGCTCTATGGAAGATTGTTTTGCTTTTCAAATAAAAATGTATAAAAGTAGTTCAACTATGAATTTGGGTTGTCCCAGGTTTTCAGTGTAGGATTAGTGTAGAATTAGTAAAGTAGCATGAATGAATTTGTGCTCTAAAATTAATTAGCAATCATTCAATAACAATTTTTCAAATTGCAAGTTGATCTTATTAGTTTTTTCTTTAAAGATCAGTATTGATCTATTTTAATCACAAATCTAAGAAGTGTTTAGAGTGATATAATTTCTTCTTATGTAATTTTTTTTAAATGCAAAATTTGAAAAAAAAAAATTAATATTATTGATAATTGATATATGTGCTTGATATGGGTCTATCGGCGTTTATACCACATTTATTAATGTGGTTGTGCTAGTTATTCAATTTATTAATTCTTGTTTGTTAATTTTCTTTTATAAATTAAGATGACCAAGATAGATCCTTGTTTGGTGAAATCATTTGACGTTTGTTTATATTATATATATATATATATATATATATATATATTATATATATATAGATATTTTCCCGACATTTAAAAATGTTGACAAACTTTCTTACATTATGCTTACACATCTACCATATACTGGGATGTAAAGTGCTTATGAGCACAATAAGTCTACCAATGTCATGATAAACAAAAAAGGAAAAAGGCAATGATTCAAGTCATGATAAGCTCTGAGATCGATATGCCTTTGTATCTATAAATGTCTCTATGTGAGATAGTTATTCATATAGAGTTGTAATATGTTGGCCATGAACACTGTCGAGTTCTCAAGATTAGCAAACTTTATCACTGACATGAGACAGATGACACCAACTCTGAAATAAGAGATCCAATTTTTTTCCAATTAAATGTTAACACATTATAATTTCAATTATAACGCCCATGGGGCGTAGAATAGACGACGATGGGGTGTACTATCAAGAAACTCTATGATGTGAAGGTCAACGATTCAGAACTTGATGGGCAAAAATCCAACCATGTTAAGGGCATGTGTGGCCCAAGCCGAGTCTGATCCCTCAATGATTTTGACAGCTTAAATGCCCCTAGGTCATGGTATCACAAGTCAAAGGTTAAACATGCAATCCTCTCAGGACTCACACAACTTAGTAAACAAAAAAAAATTATAATAAAAAATATTTTATTTATTTTTGAAGTTAAATATTATAGTTTGCACTAGTCAATGCTAAACTAATAATGGTCAATACACATTTTGATTGCTAGAATATTTGCCTAAATATTAATCAAAATATTTGAATATGTTCATTTATTAAATTACACCCTTATAAATTAAATAAATAATATTTAACATTTTTAAAATAATTTTATAAATTTAAAAATAAATTATAATTATGTGTGTCAATTGGAGTTATCTCAGGTATTTGAGTAGAATGGTTGTTATTTTCTAAATCCATATTCAAATTTCAGCTAGTGATATTATGAGTTATAAATGCCTTGATGAATATAGTTGTAATGGTTTCAAGCCTTGTGAACTCAAATTCTTTAATTGAGTATACCTGTGGGATGGTCTGGTACTAAGCAACCTCACTTCTAACTCTCGGGCTTAGAGGTAGGTGGATTTCTTTCCTCTTATATTATATATATATAGCCTTGAGGGTTAGTTCAATTGATCAGGTCTCGTCGTTAAAGCACCTTTGCTATTAAGAGGCCACAGGTTCGATGCTCTCGACACTGCGAGGTTAGGCTTTGTGATTAAACCAAGAAGAAATAATACCTTTACGTAAATCTCTCTTGTACAAATATTCCATAGACATAATATTCATTGATCTTTGAAATTCATTAAACCACATATATATATATATATATATATATATATAATATTTCCAATATAAAAATATTGAAAAGGAGTATACATATTTTCAATTCGAATTAGTATATTAAAGACCACTTCACATCACGAATTTGAACATGAGACTTTCAAAACCCAAAAAAATTAAGAAGGGTAACTTTATTAATCGACCTATATCCATAATCCCATATGTAAACATGTATGTGACCAAAATCCATCCTTATATTTTATCGTATCAAAGTGAATATTTATACTCTTTAATGCATAAATAAGAGTTTACATCTTCACTCATTAATAAAATACAAAAACAAACCACATTATATAAACTTGTTTTATCTAATAATATAAAAAGAATTATAGATAACAAGATGTAAAGCAGATGGTAACAGGATGTTATGTTAAGCCACTATGTGGTGTAAAGGTCACCGATTTGAGATTTCATGGGAAAAAATCTAGCCATGTTAAGGGTTGGTGTAGCCCAGGCTGGGTGTGATCCCTAGGTGATTTTGACGACTTAGATGCCCTTAAGTCATGGCTACTCAAGGCACAAGTTAGGTGTGTCAGTCATCTCAGGACTCACATTACCTAGAAAATTATATATATATATATATATATATATATATAGAGAGAGAGAGAGAGAGAGAGAGATATAGATATAGAATATAGATATAGATATAGATATAGATATAGATATAGATATTTGAAAAAAAAGGGGATTTATAGGTATAAACCTTCCAGAACCGATCTCTCCTCATACAAAATTTACATGCCATATATCCTTTAATAAAGCTACCCTTGCATTGGGCAAGCTCATTTAAGTCAAAGGACTTAACTAGCATTGGAGCGTTGGAGCTTATCAAGGCTAACTATCATTCTTCCATATTCCTTAACTAGGTCTGTAAATCCTCAATGTGCTTGTTCGAGTCCCTATCTTACTGTCGTAAAGCATTTGTTCATCCTCCAACAAATACTTTGGATTTGTTTTGACTTGTATGAGATTCATAATCCTTTTCAAGGGATTTGTGCATCCTTGGCTTGTTCATTGACCACTGGCGTGCCCATCTCTATCTTGAAACAACCATTGGCACATTTTTTTGCCATTTTATTGAGTTGTCGAAGCACATGAAAAAAGGAGACTTTGTCGAGTCCTTTCATTGTTGCCTTGATTCTTTTCACAAGGTGACCCAGTGTTTTGTCTCTCAGATCATAATTCTTCACCAAATGTTGTATCAAGAGGAGAGAGTCTCCTAATATAGTGAGAGTTGAGATTTGATTTGCTTTGGCTAATTGGATTCCTTGAAGGAGAGCATGAGCTTCAACGAGATTATTGGTCATTTTCCAAGTCCCCATGAGTATTCTACTTCTTTTTGTCCATAAAGGTCATAAAGGACACCTCCCACCTGCCACCCCCAAATTGAAAGTGTATTTTTAAATATTGTAAATATTTTTATATTTAAGATCAGAATATTCATATTACTTTCAAAAAGGTTGGTATACGCAAGTAGTTGTTGGTAGTGGTTTGCCACTTAGGAAACTAAACCAATAACATAAACATATATATATATATATATATATATTCTTAATGTTGTTCTCTATTTTAGAGTCTGATAAATAGAAATTCAAATTGTTCCTGACATTAAAAAAAAAAAAAAGTAAATACCACATTCAAAAACATAATAATAACATTAAAGTAGAGTGTTGTTACACAATGTTGGCTTGCTTGGGATTCATTCTACATGAGTGTCCTCTGGGCTTGATGGTTATGGCTCTTTGTCAGTGTTTGATGATGAAAAATCCATGTTTGTCACGTACTTGGCAAGAAGAGTGATGTTTCTATTGAATTTGTCAAACTTTTCAAGCAACTCTTCCATGCATATGATTAGCTCTTATTATGTGTATACCTTGTCAGTGAAGACTCTGACGATTGAGGCTTTTATATGCCATTATAGATTGATTGTTTGCATGTAAGAGGTAGTTTTATCCTTGGTGGAATTCTGAACATGAAGAATCCACTCCTTGGTTTCTTGTTTTATGTGTTTGTCTCAGGAAAATCTTCAAGATTGCCCGACCTAACCTTCCACATATGAAATGGCCTTTTGGAAAAATATAGGGATTATGTCCATGTAATGTTTCATGGTCTCCCTAACAGTTGCTTGGGCTTGTTTATGGTGGACCGATGATGGACTTAATTCAAAAGGATGGGAAAGACTAGGTCGTCCTTGTCTTTCACTGTGTAGAGGTGTTGATAATTGGTGTCTCACCATGTTACGGGAGATAGAACAGAGGGATGGAACAACATAGAAAGACTACTCTAAGGAGTCGAGGAGAAAACTTTAATGTTAAGCAAGTGGTTTGAGCATGGGGGGAGTAGGGGTGGACAATACCAAGCAAGTGGATGAAGAAAGGTGATAGAGAGAGTGTACCCAATACAAAGAAATGAGACCAGAGGGGCTTCGAGAGGAATATAAGAAAAGGGAGATAAAGGAGAATGGAAGAGAGGCCAGGGGAGAGGAATTATATTATGTTAAAGCAAAAATTAGACCCCCCTAATACAATTAAACCTAAGGGTGGGATTATTAGCCAAAAACCCACAAAACGAGAGGTGGAATTTAAAGCATTGATGATAATTTATAAAATGAAATGGAGTTCTATATTGGGATAATGAAAAGCCCAAATAAACCATCATTGAAGACACTACTAGTTGGTCCAAATGTTGGATTGATCCACTCGAAGAGGTTTTCGCTGAGGAGAAAAGATAGACCCCCATTCCTTAGCATTCTCATGGATCGACTCTTTCAAATTAGTAGCACCAACCATGTTCTCTACTTTCCATAGGTGATTGATTATATGAATGTGGCCACCTTCAAACCTTAGAAATTGTTCCTCGATTGGCCACCTCTTGGCATACTGTATTTTCCTATCACCATTTCCAACCATAACGAATTCTGAATTTCCTTCACTATTTAAGATCGGAGCCAAGTGTACCCTTCCTAAGCTTCACATGATTGAGTTCAAGAGCTTTGCCTTTGTCTAATTCCCATGATGTAGAGAATGATTATACATATAGGTTGCCAAATGGAAGATAATTTACATCCCTCTTTATCGCATATAACACTTAACTCAAATTTGAATGAATTTCCTGCCCTTTGCACCTTCCATGAAAAACAAGTATTAATGATATAGAAATATCATACATAATATTAATAATAACAGTAAATTTATTAATTTTTAACATAATATAAAATATAATTTATGAGTTTTTCCTCATTACTAAACGAAGACTTTGTTAAACCTATAATCAATACTCATGATAATTATGAAATTTCACATGTTTCAAGCGGCTAACCTCCCAAACACTCAACAATGACGAATCAATATTCTCCCTTTTTTATATATAAATCTTACTAACTATATATATTTAGAGAGGCTTTGTCTAAACATGCTATGTTTTGAAATTTTGGTCGGAATCTAGCGATTTTTTTGTTGTTGTTGCTAAATCTTATTTTTGTTGTTGTTTAACAATGGGTTTTTGACTATATATATGGGCTCAACACCTTGAAAAACCCCTGAGACACTTAGATTGTGGAGAGTTTACACCTCAAACTTATGATTCCAAGAAATCCATACCAAATTCTAGACAATTTAAATGAAAAAATATATCGAAAAACCTTCCAAAACGTAGCACAAATAGACTACGACTATATATATATGTGTGTGTGTGTGTGTGTGTGTGTGTGTGTGTATGTATGTATATGTACACACACACACATATATAATGTGTGTGTGGTGTGTGTGTGTGTGAGAGAGAGAGAGAGAGAGAGAGAAATTAATATTATGAATTTTTAACTTATGAGGTTAAATTTAAAATATATATGGTAAATTTAGATTTAAAATGTAATATAATTGTAATTTAAATATTTCAACTATATTTTAAAATCATTTTATTTGAAATTTTGTTTATATATGTGTGTGTGTGTGGTGTTATAAGTAAGTTGTATTCATATATATATATATATATATATATATATATATATATATATATATTATATATTTAAAGGAATCAAGCTTCAGAGAGTTTCAAATTAACCCCCAACGTATATCAAAGTTTTCATGTTTGTGGTTAATCAATTAACAGAGGTTCAAAACCTTGTAAAAACTTTAAAAACTTGAGGACAAAAAAACTAATAGTAGTATAATCCAAAAAAGTATGTCATGACATCGTAGGATGATTGCAGAAGAGAACATCAAAGAAACTTATCGATCCTGGTCTGAATATCCTTGAGGCCTAAGTACTTGAAGATGAGGGGCAACCTTGCTAACATCATATTTAATATCATCATTGATGACAATTAGATATGATGAGGTCCGTTGGGAGTTCTAGAGGTAATCATTGTCACTAGCTTGCCCATATGTCACCTCAATTTTGAAGCTAAACACTAGTCTATATACAACCTTAGAATTTGCATTAAACAACATGAACCTATCTAGAAACTCCTTGTGTTGAGTTCCATTCTCTTGGAGCACTTGGACAACAAGGGCCTTAATGAGCTAGTAGTGCTCAATGGCTTTGAAAACCTTGGTGTCTCTACTCCTTAAGAAACTGAAGTTAGAGAACGACCCCTCAAAATATTTCTCAGTCTACTCTTCTACCACGCGCTTCCACTTCTCCAAGACAATTTCCTCTAATGCGTCAATATTTTCTTTTAGCATAGCCAAGAACATGTTTGGGAGGTTTACTTGGCCTTCATGGTCAACCTTTTAGCCATCATAATGGAGGGTGTCATGGCCTCACTAGGAGTAGGCTGAGAGACATTCCAATGCCTTCTCCTTAGCCTTGTGAGTTGGATTCATGGGATTCCACATCAAATTAATCTACCATGTCACTAAAATTACTTGATACTAGGAGTGTACGAGCCTAATATGCCATAAATAGATAATTGGGACGGATAATGAGGCCAACCACCACTATAGAAAACCATTGGGACCAAGGAACAAACAATGAGGCCCGTAAACCAACCTTCATACTTAGGAATTGACAACTAATGAGGACATTGAGGGAAATAAGCCACCAACCAAATCGTAAAGCTAGGTGAAACTCAACCACGGTGGTTTCCTGTACATATCCCTTAACCTTTCTTGGTTTGGTTCTTTCTTCTAGACCACAACCACAACAAAAGCATAAGGATTAACATCGCACTAGATCTCCAACTAGTCGTTCTAGTAGAATGGCCAAAGACTTCCAAGACAAATGCAACATAATTTCCCCATGTGGACAAGCTAATAAATCCCCACGACTCTTCATAGAATGGTTCCTCCCTCATTGAAAATATTCCAACCCCCTCCTTCTACCATGATTCCTCTTTTTCCCATCATTCTAGGCTCATTACTGCAGTTGGTTCTCTTTAGGCAAACAATAACTATGGATCAAGTCATATTATCCTCCCTTCACCATGATCTTTCTCCTTAAACTAAGCTTCATTATATTATGCAATAACCATACCTTTCTTGTCACATCACCCATCTACATGGAGAGCCACCTACCTCCCATGGTTATCCCATTAGGGTGATTAATTTTTTTTTTTATTTTTTTTTGTAAATCATGTTTTTTTCATTTAGACAAAAATATTACAATGTGGAATACATTTTGCCAAAATTATACTCACCTTAGTCTTACCAGATTGATTATCCAGTAGAAAATTACCCAAAAATACAACACATTAGCAAAGATGCCTTGATAGCCAAAAACTATAGGAAACATAATCCCAAAAGACCAACAAAATTATAATGCAACCAATACTCATTATACTTCAGAGGATATTACCAAAGTTGGGTTGTCCGGTCCTGAACCAAGCGAAAACAAAGGTTGGAACTCATAGTGGACATGCTTCTCCATGTGGACCAATATACCTTCTATGCAGTCTAACTTGTCCTGAAGATGCCACTGTCCCATTTGGAGTGTTGCTAATTTGTCCTGCATGTTCGTTGGAGGTTGTTCATGAAGGAAATGACCACATTTCTATACTCGTGTCAGTCCCTACTCAGTTGTTCTAGAAGAATTTTGAGTTTATGGAGCTGACTTCTAAGGTTGCCCTATTTGGGTTTAGGATCATGAAGGTCAGGAGGGTTGACACGATTGGGGTATACTACTTCACCCTGGCCAAGAGCCTCCTAGTGAGGCCAACTATACTTCCCTTAAATTGTTGAAAAATGCAGCAAGAAAGTCTCAATTTGATTTTGCCTTTTTCAAATTGAGAGAAATTGAATTTCCACATCAACAGACAACTTGGATGCAGTTAACTGAGGTGACATGGTGTTGGCTTTGTGGGACCTGACCTAGGTTCAACGATAGTCAGCCAAACAAATCCCTACACTACTGGCCCTTTCGGTATCAGCCCGTAGAGCGCGGATCAAAGTCTCACCCAAAGCAGTATGGGGGGATGTTGGAACCAAGTTTACGCACCCTGAGATGGTCGTAATGTCGGTTTATACCCCCTGCCCCTGCTTTCGCACAGGTCACTAAGTATTAGGGCTTTATCAATCTACCCTTTATTCCACCCTTTAGTACCTCCGTAAAGGTGTATGATTGACCTTCGCGCAGCCCTAACTCGCAGTTCAGGTACTTTCGCACAACTATGACGATGTATTGTATAGGTTACCAAGTTATCTCAAGTGTTTTACTTATCGTACCAATCAATTATAGTTAGCGTCACGTAAACTGATATCTTTACTTGTGTTCAATTAACAGATATAATCACATACATTCGGGCATCAACTAAACATTGTAAAATAAACCCAGAATGCAATATAATCAGATGCATTAACAGAGACTAAATACACAGTGATTGCAGAATACTTCTCTTTATTGATATCTTCTAGTTTAATATAGACTCTATCCACCATGTGCACACAGCTGCAGGGATCTGCGCACTCAGCTACTGACTTCCACCCTAGGCCTCTGCGCACTTAGTTGCAGAGCTTCTACCTATGCTAAGACCCGAAACACTAGACTCCTCTACCAAGACTTCCAAAGATTCATTGTTTTTTTAACTCTCACTACCTAGAGCTTACTTACTTAGCTCCTTTTTATACAATCCCATGGTCTGCGGACCATGGGTAAATATTTACGGCTGACTTGACACTTTACAAAATAAGGGCAAACAACCCTTTATGACTCTTGACACCTTCACGCTCCGCGACCACAAAATACAGAGACTTTACAATTTTATTGCAAAATTGTCCCAAAACATGGGCTTTTAGCCTCAAAACTGCTCTTGGGGGAACCCGTTCCCAACAGGCCCCCAAAACAAACATGGTGACTCGCCCTTGAGTCACTCTGTGGTGGCGAAGATCTCCCAGCTCGACCTGTATGACAGCAACCGCGACGGTGCACTGCATGGCTGCTTGCTTCTCTTCTTCAACCAACTGCTCTATCGCTGGTCCTAAACTGCCAGCCTAAAGCTTATGTTGAGTCTCTTGCAGACTAGCAAGCTTGCCTTCAATGGAGGTTGTGACGGAATAAGCTTCGTCCAACCAAGGCTTCAAGCGTGTCTTTAGCACTGCCTCTTTGTGACGTGATGCATCTACCTGTTCCTTCAATGTTTTGGCCTCCTGCGGCTTTGCCAGTCTCTGTGTGAGAGCGACGGTGCACGCTATTCCTTTTGCCTCGTCATAGCATTGTTGCAGTTCTCGTGCCTTTGTCTCCATCCGCTGTACATTAGGATCCTCTTGCAGACTGGTCAGGACCTCGTACGAATGTTCAAATAGCCGTGTGCAGTCTCCTACTGCATTGTCTATTGTAGCTATCACCTCTATGATAGCAGTTGCGTGCTGCTCCTTTACTTCCGGTGGAGTTGAAGGTTAGGCCTTCAACTGCAAATCTGCAAATCTGCAATCTGTAGGTTCAACTCCAACTGAACCTTAGCCAACTCTGTGTGAGCATCGCGCACCCCTATAGCAAGTTTGTAGACTTGTTCATTTACCTCCACATCCTCAGGAATGGCCAATTCAGGGACCATTCAGCAAGCTTCCTTCACAACGTTAATCATGCGCTGATTTGTGTTAGTAATTTCCACCATGAAAGTGAGGGCGATGTCACACTGCAAGGCCATCTGCACATTATTGATATTCTACTCACTGATCACTTGCAAACTGCGTTGTTTGCGGGTCCTCAGCTCTATGATCACTCCATCCTGCAGTAGGTGGAGCGCCTTGCCAGGAAGCGCTGCCAAGTTCAGCCCTACTCCCTTCAGGGCGCTGACAGCGAGCCTCTAAGCTTCGTTTTCTGTGGTCAGTGCTCCATTTGGTAGCACTATCTCTTGGGAATCCTTCGCATGCAGCATCGTGGCAGCTTCTGAAGTACCGATGGTGAGGTTGGTGGACATCGCACTAGCCTGTGATGTGCAGATCTGCAGCTCATGCATACCTGTATGGATGGCCCCCAATACTTGTTGTTGTTGCTACTCAAACTACTGTAGTACCTCTGCAGTGACATCCCACACCGTATCTCCAATGTCATTCAAATCTCCCTCTGTTAGGGTGAATGGGTCCAACGACGTCTTACTGGCCTTCAATTTCTTTCGCAACCTAACTTTTTCTTGTCCCCTTGGATGCTTGATGTGGTACGAAGCCGTCTGTGGGTCTGCTCCGTGCTGCTTTGTATGCTTGTTCGTTTCTTCCTCTGTTTCGAGCGAGAGCGACCTTGCACCTTTGTCAGAGTCGCGCTCTGTTCCACCTGTCTGCTTTTCCTTCTTTTGTGCGGCATTGCGCTCTGCCTGGGCCTTGTCAGCGACATCCTCCATTTTGCATTGCACAACAGATTTTCTTGACCCCACCACTGATTCTAAGGCAGTGCACCACTCTGTTGTCCAACGATCAATAATTGCATCAATCATGTCATCGGTTGCCAAGTAAGGCAAGTCATGCCGCTTCTACTTAGGGTCCTTCTATTCCCTGATTGATACACGCTGAAAATCTGCCTTGAACTCCATGTACTCATGGAGTTTGGCAAACACAATAGGCAACAATGATAGCTTGCGATTGATAGCCATGCGTATATCCATTTTTCCATCAAGATCCAGAAGATCTTGCTATCCTTGATGCAGTGAGCATCCTTGGTCGCCCACAGGGAAGCGTACTTCACTACTTCTGGCAGGTCCAGCACGACCGAGGGGAATTGACTATCTTCAGGCAGCTCCCAGGCTACCAGCACAATGGATAGCAAGAGCCACACACAGTGGAAGGTCTTGCTGAGCTCCTATGCCTCGCGGTAGTTCGCAAGGAACTCACCACAGAGATAGCGCACCCAATTAAACTTGACTCCTTTGGTGCATTAGGCCGCTAGAGCGACGACATGTGTCGGCACTTCACCTACGCAACACTTCCTCATAACTTTTCCTGCCAAAATCTGCATGGCCACCTTGACCACAAGATTGCAGATACTCGAGATGGCATAGCCTCACGGCTTCTTCACGAGCTTGAATTTATCCTTCATGGCCTCTGCGAGGGCCCGGTCGCCACCTTTTCTGCCAAACATCATGGCCAGATTTTCCCCTGTATAGGGCAGCCATGTGATCCTATGGATCAACCTATCAGTGATGGGTATCAGCTCGTCCAACCATAGACACCCATTGTGCACCAAGCATAGCAGTTGCTTGATGATCAACACTATAATGGGTGTGCGATTGTAGTGCGGCACCCATAACAGGTTGAGCAGACCTGCCTTGTCTACACCCCTGAGCCACTTTTGTGGTTCCTATGCAGTCATGCCGGTGGTTGTATAAACAACGCGGTGCATTAGTTGTTCTGTTGCCAAGTGAGGGAACTTCTCAGTGTCAACTAAGTCCCAATATTCCAGTTTCAGCAGCGGAACCCACCCCAAGCATAGTCCTTCAAAGACCATCTTGTCCGGCAGTAGAGGTATGTGCAAGGCTACCTTTTTTTCATCAATGTCCTTTGGCACCTTGGTCTTTCCCTTACGCGGAGGGACGTATTCAGGCAACTTAGTGATAGGGTCAGAACCCTCGACTTCAACGTCCTCCACTTCCACCCCAAAATCCTCATCATCCATTGGGATGTCCTCAATCTCTTCCTCCTTCGGCTCCAAGTTAATAGTTTTTCCCTTGTCCTGTGCGGTGGGCTTGTCCTCCTACGGGTTTCTTCTAGACGACGCGCGCACCAGTAACGCATCATGCTTTCCCTTCTTATCCTTCACACTCTCCTTGGTCGAGGTAAGCTTTGATCTAGGCGTCTGTGGTGACTTGGGGACTTCAGCTAGTACCTCTGCAACCTCCGTAGTAGCTCCTCCATAACAACCTCTGGTACAACCCCCTCAGCTGTCATTGCTTCGGCATCCATAGCTAGGATAAAATCATGGATGAAATTGCGGTCAAACTCTGGAAATCGATGAAACACGGGGAAGTCAAGCAATTCTTCGGAAAATGCATGGTTCGTGCACGTCTGAGAGCTCACCAACTCAATGTTCAAAATGCCAAGTGTTTTTCATTCGGTAGCCACATGTAATTTATAGGCCTGAATTTAAATCCGACCGTTCCCCTCGAATTCGGTTCATTAATGCCGGATTAGCAGTAGATTTTCAAGGATCTTACCCATAAATTCCGTCTTAAATGTTGGTCGCCCGCTCCATTTGGCTGAATTCTCATCGTCAAATCATGAATAATGACTTCAACAGTCACTTTCTAGCTGACCTGCGCGATTTCTCCCCAGGTAGCGCAGCTCTCTCTGCGTTGTTGCGAACCCTGTGACATCTCCTCATTCCGCACAAGCCTCCATTCGCACAGTTCCCCAACCCGGGCATTGTAGTGTATAGTCCCACGCCTCCTTTCAGTTTCCCAGAGCGCTAAGACTATGCTACCTTCATATAGTCACCTGGCCGGATCACTCATGTATGGCTTCAATCAGCTACCATTCACCTTTCCTGGGAAAGGATCTCTGGTCAATTTAACCAACTGAATTACTCCACCATCGGTAATTTCCTTAATGACATAGGGCCCTAGCCAGTGCATCCTGAATTTCCCTGGAAATTTATCAAACTTGCTGTCATATAACAAAACCAAATTATTTAACTTAAAGGTGCGCAGTTTAATGTGCCGATCATGCCATGCTTTTTCGCGCAACTTTTGGACATGTTGGTGAAATCCAGCCAGAAACCTTTCTTCCTCAAGCTTAGCAAGCTGCACGAGCCTCTCTTCCAAGGCCCCACGATCCATCATACCCGTGAGTGCTGCTATGCGTAGACTAGGCACAATGTATTCCATGGGCATCACTACTTCAACACCATATACAAGCCTAAAGGGTGTCTGTCTAGTCAACCTTTTGCATGTCCTTCGATAGGCCCATAATATTGCAGGTATGCGCAGGTCCCAATCACTTTGCTGAGCGTTGCAAACCTTGGTCAGCGCGTTCTCTAGCACCTTATTGAATGCTTTCACCATCCCATTAGCCTGCGGGTGATAAGGCGTGCTTTTCTAGTGATATACTTGAAATTCCTCCGTAAGCGCGTTGATCGTTTCGTTCAGAAAGTGCGTACCACGATCACTCATCAAAATCTTTGGACACCCAAATCGCGTCAGTACATACTCAAAGAGAAAATTTGCATCAGTCACGCCTGTGCAGTCCTTCACAGGTTGTGCCTCTGCCCATCAAGTCAAATACTCAGTCGCGGTGATAATGTACCGCACTCCCGTCTTCTTTCCTTAGGGCTGAATAGGTCCCACAAAATCTATTGCCCATTTCTAGAAAGGTTGTAACGTCATCTGTGGGTTCAGAGGCAACTTATCTCTCCATGATGGCTTGCTAGTTCTTTGACACACGTCGCATGCCTTGCAGTAAGCTTTTGAATCATGATGGAGGGTTGGCCACCACAACCCTGCATGTAGCATCTTCTGTGCGGTCGCCCTTCCTGCGTAATGCCCTCCCGCGCCGCGCCCCCCTGAGCGTCTGCGAGGATACTGTTTCTTTCAAACCTAGGTCAAGGCCCACAAAGCCAACAAATCCCTACACTACTGGCCCTTTCAGCATCGGCCCGCGAAGTGCTGAACAAAGTCTCACTTGAAGCAGTATAGCGGGATGCTGGAACTAAGTTTCCACACCCTAAGATGGTCGTGATGTCGGTTTATACCCCTTGCCCCCGTTTTCGTGTAGGTCGCTAAGTCTTAGGGCTCTATCAATCTACCATTTATTCCACCCTTCAGTACCCCCACGAAGGTGTACGATTGACCTTCGCGCAGCCCTAACCTGTGGTTCAGGTACTTTCGTGCAGCTATGATAATGTAATGTATAGATTCCCAAGTTATCTCAAATGTTTTACTTATCATACCAACCAATTACAGTTAGTGTCACATAAACTGATATCTTTGCTTGCGTTCAATTAACATATATAATCACATACATTCACGCATCAACTGAACATTGTAAAATAAACCCAGAACACAATATAATCATATGCATTAATAGAGACTAAATACATGGTAATTGCATAATACTTCTCTTTATTGATATCTTCCAATTTAATACAGACTCTATCCACCCTACGCACACAGCTGCAAGGATCCGCGCACTTAGCTACGGACTTCCACCCTAGGCCTTTGCGCACATAGCTACAGATCCTCTACCTATGCTAAGACCCAAAACACTAGGCTCCTCTACCAAGACTTCCAAAGCTTCATTGTTTTTTTAACTCTCACTGCCTAGGGCTTACTTACTTGGCTCCTTTTTATACAATCCCATTATCTACAGACCATGGGTAGATCTTTACAACCGACTTGACACTTTACAAAATAGGGGCGAACAATCCTTTATGACTCTTGACACTTTCATGCTCCGCAACCACAAAATGCGGAGACTTTACAATTTTATTACAAAATTGTCCCAAAACATGGGCTTTTAGCCCCAAAATTTCTCTTGGGGGAACCCGTTCCCAACACATGGCTCTTTTCACTCAGTTAGCTCAGTAAATTAGTGTTAGATGACTTGGAGTTCACTTAAGCATGTGTTATTTCTAATTTGTAGAAATCAAGGTCAGTTATTTCAAGTTGTTTTCAGTGAAACTAGTTCTAATTGTTGGAGGAACTAGTGGAAGGTCAATTATGCAGTGAGACAACAGACTAACTCAAATATATGTCAGTTAACTGATCAATTGACCCAAAATAGTTAGTGCATGCAAAGAATTTGAGTTCCCTAGCTACGGTGGAGATTCCATGGCAGTGTAACATCAGTTTTAGACTATTCTCGAGTATACAGGTGTTGCACGTAGTCAAATGATCAACCTTGGGAATTATGCAAGCATTTTGGAGGAAATTCCTAAATAATACGGGCCTAATTTCCTCAGGGATTGCACAAGGAAATAGGAACGAGTGCAGACAATAAGTACATGCATAAGCGTGAATATAGGCAGTTCTGTGACTAAAGGCGACAACGCGAGTATAGACAGATGCGTGAGTACATGCAACGTGAGTGCAAGCAGCGAGAAAGGTTATTCACTTTCAAGTTGAGTTCAAATTGAGCTAGAAATGGTAATACATCTCTATTCATCAAATTAATGCAAGAGGGAAAAAGGGTTTTTAGCAGATTTCTTTCCCCTAGAAAAATATTGTGTCCATGTGTGTTATTTCTTATTGCATGTTCCTGACTATTGTTCTAAATTGTGAATTGAATTCCACATAACAATAGAATAGGATTGTGTCTTGTGATTTGGATTAAAATTTCATGAGCAATTGAAATTCTACATCATAATTTCTACATGGTAATAGATATGGATTCACATTAGAACAAGAATTTCGAAGTTGTTTCTCAGGAGGTTCGAATTTGTAGTTCAGTGTAGCAGGATCTCTTCAAAGTTGGGAAGATGACCTTCAACGGACTGAGACTAGAGTATGGCTTGTAAGGCAACTCTATTTTCATTGCATGAAAGGATCACATGGAGGCAATGTTGGATGACAATGGATTGCTAGAATATGTCAAGACAAATATTTCAAGCCACATGCATCTCATGCACATAACCTAACCCATTGGAAGAAAGATGTAGCCAAGTTGAGGAAAATAATCTTGGAGGGAGTATGAGACCACATTGTCTCAAATATCCATGGGAAAGAACTCCTTTCCCAATGTGGAAGGCACTGAAAAAATTGTTCGAGAATAGCAGTGACCATAGAAAATTGACACTCAAGATAAACTTTAAACTATCAAGATTCAGAAGAATGACACTATCACACAGTATCTGGGTAAATTTACGCAAGTTCGTGATGAACTTGGCGGGGTTGGTGCCAATGTTGCAGAAGATGACTTAGTAAGCCTAACTCTTCTAGGCCTTCCCAAAAGTTGGCATAACCACCAAGATTCGGTGAATGAGAGGGAGAAATTACCGAATTGGGAATGATTATGGTCTGCTTTGGTACAAGAGGAGATCAGGCGGAATACCAAAGATGGAATTTCATCCACAAACGTAGAAGAAGACTTTGCTCTAGTTGGCAAAGGATTGAAGGCCAAGGGAAAGAAGTCCCAAGGTGAGGCTGAATCCAGCCAAGGGGGCAAGAAGAAATACTTTTCCAAAATAAAATGCTTCAATTGTCATGAATTCAAGCTCTATGCTACAAAGTGTCCACACAAAAAGTCTAGCAAGAAGGAGCTTGCAGTAGAAGCAACATATGAAACCTTGGCTTCATAGTTTGAGCTTGACTTCACCCTTATCGCATGCATAGCCAAAACAATGATGGGCAGTGTGTGGTACTTGGACTCAGGTGCATCATTCCACATGACAGGGTGTAGAGAGTTTTTCAGCACTCTGGAGGAGAAATATCTCCATATGCACATTGAGTTTTGGGACGATGGAAGGTACAATGTGACCGAGATTGGTACAGTAACCTTTCAGAGGGAGTCAGGCTCCCCTCTTCGACTCAAAGATGTCATGTTCATTCCAGGCTTAAATAAGAATCTCATCTCTGTAGGAGTTTTGGAAGACTGTGGTTATGATGTGATCTTCAGCAAAGGGAAAGCATTCTTTAGACACATAGCCACTAGACAGGTGAAGCAGATCAGGGTTTGAGCCAAGAACCTTTATTCACTTAAGGTATAAGCTGCATGTACAATGTTGAGGAGAAAGGAAAAGATTAGAGATATGTTGGTTGAGAGGGAGCTAGATGGACCTCTCAAAATGGAGCCTCAAGAAGTTGTGGAGTAACCACAAATTGAGGATCAAAGAGGAGGCAAAGTGGAGACATCCACCAAAGAAGAGACCTCCAACAGGGGAAGGGTTTGAGCCAAGTGGGAAGAGGGTTCACATGTGGCTATACTTCCAGGAATAAGGTGGAGTGATGTAGATCCTTAGTCCAAGAGGTGCATAAATTTGGGCAACGTCCATGCAGGCGTTCTCCTCATGGATCAGTACCTTGCTACATGGGGCCCACATTATTTAGTACCAGGAGGATCAATATCAGTCAAATACTGAGGAGTGCAAAGGAGTCAGGAGCAACATAATTTTCCCAGTAGGCAATTGCAAACATAGTTGATTCAGTGTTTTTTTGGGATGCTTCTTAGTTGCAGATGTTGCAGTAGCAACAACAACAGTGAGAAGTGTTACATGTAGTGCATTGCACAAGTGTAGGATAAGGGTAGTTGATAATCCCTTTCTTGCTGGGAGGGAGTGTTGAAAAATGCAACAAGAAAGTCTCAATTTGATTTTGCCTTGGTCAAATTGAGAAAATTCAAATTTCCACATCAACAGACAACTTGGATGCAGTCAACTAAGGTGACATGACTCTTGTCATTCGGTTAGCTTAGTAAATTCGAGTTAGAAGAGTTGGAGTTTAGTTAAGCATGCGTGATTTCTAATTCGTAGCAATCAAGGTAAGTTATTTCAAGTTGTTTTCAGTTAAACTAGTTCTAACTTTTGGAGGAACTAATGGAAGGTCAGTTGTGTAGTGATACAACAATCTAACTCAGATATTTGTCAGTTAACTGATCAATCAACCCAAAATAGCTAATGCATGTTGATAATTCGAGTTCCCCAGCTATGGTGGAGATTCCAAGGCAATCTAACATCAATTGTAGGTTATTCTTGAGTGTATAGGTGTTGCATGCAATTAAATGATCAACCTTGGGAATTACACAAGCATTTTGGAGGAAATTCCTAAATAATAGGGGCCTAGTTTCCTTAGGAATTGCGTAAGGAAATAAGAGCGAGTGTAGGCAACAATGTGAGTACAAGAAGAAGTGCAAGTAGAAGCATCTGCATGAGCATAGGCAACAACACGAGTACAAGCAGTTGTGTGAGTACAAGCAACATGGGTGCAGGCAGAGAGATAGCTTATTCACTTGCGGGTCGAGCTCAAATTGAGCTAGCAATTGTAATACATCTCTATTCATCATATTAATGCAAGCAATCAAAGGGTATTTTAGTAGATTGCTTTCTCTTGGAAAAATATTGTGTGCACGTGTGTTATTTCTTATTGTGTGTTTCTGATTAATACTCTAAATTGTGAATTGAATTCTGCAGAACAATAGAGTAGGATTGTGTCTTGTGATTTAGATTAAAATTTCATGAGCTGTTGCAATTCTACATCATAATTTCTACACAAACTCCTACCCCCCCTTCTTACCCTATCACATTGACTTGACATTATGAATTCCTTTACATAACAACAACCTATGAACTTGGGATGGCTACAGGACAAGCATAAATGAATTCAATTGGACCACAAACCCTAATGACCGTATTAATAAAGCAGAGAAAATACTAACTCCAAATGATAGCTATTCCAGCAGAGCCATAAACCCCTTTGACCGTGCCAATACAATAAGGAAAACACATGCCCTCAACGAAAATTATTTCAGTCGAACCAAAACTCCAATGACTGAGCCAACACAATAGACCAAACGACCATAGGCAGGATAAAATTGAAGATCTAGGAACCACTAAAGACAATAACCAAGCCCCTCCAAATACCAACCAATACATAATTTCCAAGTTCAATCAATATCAGCCAACACCTTTCTTTTAGATTGCACCGCCCTAATAAAATTAATACAAGTGAGGCTCAAGGGCCATAAACATACACAACACCCCAAAACCATGAATACCAAAACCACCATTATAACCATAGATGGCCTTGAAAGCCGAGAAAAACCATTTAGACACTTCAATAATTATTAATGTAGACTAGACTAGATAAAGTATCCACATTACCTTGCGTTGACGCTGAAACTCCGAAAGGTAGCTCCATTTCAAGTCAACAAAATCAAGAATCACCTCCAACTCATAACAATTTGAACTTGATTGTAGACTTGGGTGTAGAGAAGGCCAAATCTTAGGGTCCTAATTGATATGCTCTAGAGGCCAAAGCAAACTGTAATTTGCACCTCGACGCCTAAGACACTCCTCAACCCACAAATCGTGACCAAACCTCATTAACACCAAGCAAACCCCATAAAGGCATACACCATCACGAAACACTAAGTTGTTGGAAAGAAGTCCCAACCTCCAATATAACCTCAGAACCCCTCTCCACAACATCTCCTCTTACTTGAACAAGGGAAAAGATTTAACTTGGTTGCACATTTGATAATTAACTGCCACAAACTCCTCTACATGGTGGAGGTGTGCCATCCCCCGCCTTAATTGTCATGAAGATCGGTGGGGTGGCAAGCCATCTCCCCAATATTCTCTTGCCATCACTCTTCCACCCCCATTGGGGAGATTAATTGAATTATTATTATTAAAGAAGACTAAAGCTTTTAAAAGTTTGTTTTTTAAAGGTTTACTACAACAATGACCATAATATATTTGTTGAAATTGTCATTTTAAATTTGTGCACACAAAATATTTAAATTACTACATTGTGATTGACACAATCTGAGTATTAAACGTTTTTTCCTTTTTCATTGGAATCCATCGACATAATTTTTGGCAAGATAATGAATTTTTCTAGTTTAAAATGCATTTTTTGATGCATAAATGTATTTAGTGCCCCAAAAAACCCTTGTCGCACTCAAATTATGCAGATTATACAATTAAGACTTATGATTCCAAGAAATATTGTTGGATTTTGGGGAAAAATGATAATAATAGAGCAAATTGTCTAATAGTTAGATTATGCTCATTGTGATTCATAAAACACATATATCCCAAATTTCAACATTGTATTTTTCCATCTTAAAATTAATATTAAAATTGCAAAAATGAAATTTAATTTTATCTTTTAATTATCAAATTAAAAAATTTTATGTGTGTGTGTAGTCTAACTTATAGATGAAACGGTTTTTTTCAAGACATTTTTTTTGCTTAATTTTAATCAAAATCTAACGAGATTTTAAAAAACTTGAGTTTAAATTGTTTAATCTGCATAATTAGAGTGCCCCAAGGGTTTTTCAGGGTGTAGGATCCATTTATGCATTCAAAAGTGTATTTTAAACAACAAAAAATCTTGAAATCGTATTGCAGGATTTTAGTGAATTTCGGTGAAAAATGTTATTTTGTCTATAAAGTTAGAATATATATAATATATATATATATATATTATATATATATATATATATATATATTAATTATATATATTATATTATATATATATATATATATATATATATATTATATATATATCACAAGCTTCCAAGCATTAAAATTGAAATTTTAACAAAACATTCTCTCTCTGCCACACACACACAAAATATTAAGAATCTCCCTTAATTGTTAACATCCACACACATATAACTACATTTAGAGGTTATTAATAATTCTAAAGTTTCTTACTTGTTAAATATACATATATATTATCAAAAAATCTAAAAGCTATAATTACTATTTTGTAGTTGAATCAATCAATGTTTTTTAGTTGATTTTGCTCAAAATCCAGTTAGAAATTGGGAAAGTCTTAGCTTTAAGGTGTTGTGGTTGCACAATTTGAGTGCCCAAAGGATTTTCTAGGATGCTAAATCAATTTTTACACTCAAAAAATGACAAAACATTGTGATCTCACCAAAAATCATATCACCAAATTGTGGTGAAAAGGCCAAAATTTTCCTCATTACAATAGGGAATTACTATTAGTCCTCTATGACCAATACATAAATAAATTAATAACATTAAAACTAATACATACATACATACATACATACATATATATATATATATGAAAAAATAATTTTACGAGTTATTGGTCGATTGTAATTATAATTTAACCCTAGATGGGGTGACTAGGGAGGAGATGGAGAGTGGGGTTGGACGAGATGTCATCACCTTGGGCAGTGGGTAAGTTGGACGTGCTTGCCACCCCATTTTGTGAGGACAATGTGTACATGGTGTGAAGTCCTTTCATTATCTTAGGTTATGGCTTTTACTCTCGATTGGACTCCTCCTACATGTGAAGCAATCTCTGCAAGGTCTCAATTTAGATTTGGGAAGCTTCTCGAAGGCACATTGTATGTTTCATGATGACAAAGGTTATTCAAAATGACAAATTTTATCTAATTTTGCTAAATTTGGGAATCCTCCATCATTTCTTACTTCTTATGGTTTTTCTGGCCTTGTGTTTGGGTGGTGTGATGCTTTATCTTGGTATGGTTTGAGAGAGGGACTAGGCCCTCTTTGGCTTGGCTCCTACTCAAGTCTCTTTACTCTTTTGCTCTCGTCAAGTCCTTAATATTAGAGTGTTTCTTGTCAGCCAACACCTTAGTAATTGACTTAGTCTTGTTCGACTTGGAGGTCTGTGAAGGAACAAGGAAGCTTGGTTGGTCGTGGCACTTAGTTATGAGGTGGATTCTATTCGCAACAAAGCCTCCTAGGGGAATACACGAGGCTTGAAAGCTTTTCAAAATTGTTGTGTAAGTGGTGATAGCTAGCTACGTTTGAGGATGGGAAATTGATAGAAGAAATTTGAGTGGTATCTTCACCTTGTTATTAAAAGGCCATCTATGAAGAGTAGTTGTACTGCTTCCATTATTCAAACTTGCCACACAATAGACGATTGGCTTGGACATGCATTATGGCTTAAGCAACATCCCTGTCTCAGAGAGGGGTTGGTAGTTATGGGTCTTTTGGGAACTCTTGATCTGTGTTTGAGCGTAGTCTTCAACCCATTTATTCAGAATGGAAACTCCTTTGGAAATTATGCAAGATCTTTGGGAGGCTTAGGAGGATGTCATAATTGAAAGAGATTGTAATTTTGACTAAGAGGTCAAAGCTACTATGGTAGATTGGATGATAGACGTTGGGCATACTTGGGGACGAAACAACTAATACATGCATACAATTGACCTTTATTGGCAACTCAAAATGCTACCGGGAAGGGTTCTTCTTAACAAAAATGACACTAAAATTGAATTTCCGATGATGATGAATGAGATCTAGTTGGAATTTAAATTCATGGACAAGCATTTGGAAATGATTGAAGTGGTCTTACTATGCAACAAAGGCCTAACACCTCTAGATAGTCCAGGTGATCAAGCACCTATAGATATGGATGTTTCCACCTCCTCCTAATCTTGTCATGAAAAATAATGTTTTCTAATTTTACTATTACAGTATGTTTTAGCTAGAAATGGTATAACTTTTTAGTTTATTTGTATTGCTAGATTTTGTGACTATTAAGCCAAGACACTGCAAGCTTTTTAAGAAATCAATATATTTTTGGAAAATGTATATTTCTTGGACAAGAGTCCTTCTATATTGCCAATGGTCTGGTTTTCCTAATGGTAGACCAGAAACATGCACGAAGCTACATCATATGTAATCAAACATATATTAATAAAAGAGCTTTAAATTACAAAAAAAAACAATTATAATTTCATATTTTTGATAAAAGAAAGCCTAAAATAACTTAGCTACATTACTATTAATCCTTTATTACAAATAGATAAATAAAAGATTACAAGAAGTTATTAATATATTGTAATTACAAAAAAATCCTACATATTATTAATAATTAGAAAATATTAAAATAACATATCTTTTCAATTAACTATAAAAATCAAAAGCCCTGAGGATTAGCTCATTGGTCATATTGAGAATGGTCTAGTTTTCTAGTGGTAGATCATATGTAATCAAACATATATTAATAAAAGACCTTTAAATTACTAAAAGAACAATTATAATAAAAAAATCCTAAAATAACCTAGTTACATTATTATTAATCCTCTATTACAAATTATAAATAAAAGATTACAAAAAATACTATAATTGTAATTACAAAAAGTATACCTAATTATTAATAATTAAAAAAATATTAATAATAAAATATCTTTTTCAATTAACTATAAAAGCCTCACGATTAGCTCATTTGGTCGAGCTAGTTAAAGCACTTGCTAATTAAAAAGTTATGGGTGTTTCAATTCTCCTTGACCGTCTATGGTTGGGATTTGTTGTAACCCAAAAATATAAATACTATTTCCATAAGGCTTAACGAGCACAAATCTCCAAAAATTCATAACCATATTTAAAAAAAACACATAAAAATTAATTGAATAATTTATTCAAAAAATAATTAATATAATTTATTTAAAAATAAAATTTCATATTTAAAAATTTACATCATAAATTCTCATTCATATTTTCTCCAAATGTATTAAGACTTTAAAATACATATATTGTTCAACCCCCATATAATATAGATTTTTTAAAACACATATATGATTTACCCATATTAATTTATTTATATTTTTAATTTTAATATAATTTTCATATATATATGTAAATAATTGTTTAATTTTTTTATAAATTAAATAATATATAATATATATTATATTATATTATATATATTTTTTTTTTTTTCTATGTATGTCTAAAATCTATTACTGTAACAAAATGATACAAGGAGGCTCTGGTCTCTGCAGTTCTTAGCCAAGGTTCATGGCATATTGCAACAAAAACAAAATGAGGACTGCCCAGAAAAGGGAAACTAGTCCAATCCAAAATAAATTTGCTGCCCTCACAGGGGAAACCAGCTTGTGAACATAGAGCAATATTCTATTGAAATCAGTTTCAAAACTAACTATTTTGCTCAAAAATGCAAAAATAAACCCATAGGATTGGGTGTCGGGAACCTGAAATCTGAAGATGTGTGTTGATTTAGTTGTCATTTGGTGTTGACGGGTGTTCTTCGAGAATTAAACACCTGTAGGCATCGAGGTCATCCTCGTCTTTCAACTATTAACCCATGTCTTCCTTCACCATAGTTTCTCGATTCTGCTCTGCTGCAGATGGCTCGCCCTCAGCAGTATCATTCTTCTCCGTTGCATGAGTGGGACGTCCTTTAGTGGTGGTCGGCTCCTCTTGAAACGTGATTGTAATGGTGGCCTTGATAAGAGGTTGATCCAAAGAGCATTGGTATGTGAATTGAGTTGCATGGTTGGAGTGTTGAGCGCTGGAAGGGAGAGCACTAACTGATGGACAGGTTTGCGGAGGCTGGGAGCAAACAACGCGAGGGTGACCTCTACCACTGCGTGTATTAGGAGAAAGAGCCGAGAAGTAATTTGACGAGGGGGAGGAGGAGTCACATACCGTTGAGGGCGCATAATGGATCCTTCTGCCTTTGCTGCTGCCCCTTTTGCTACACATTCACTGGCGCAGTCGAGGCATAATGGCATGGGGAGAAAGGGACTGACTGTGAGAAGGAGGCACTGAGTGGAAATCACAGGTAGAAGGCTCAGAAGGCTCAAAAGCGAGGGTCAGGTTGCAAACCAGGCTCTGTGAGTAGTGGTTGCCCTTTCCGAATTCTATACAACAGAGAATGTTGCATCGCCTGCTTGTTGTCGTGCAGGTGCTTGGCTCCATGACAGCCAGGGGGCACTTGCAATTCAGAGGCAGAGGAGAAGAAACATATGAGGATGTGGGCCGAATAGCACCTGATATCTCCATGATGCAGAGTCGAGGCGGGATGGCGCTGGTAAGTTGGTTTGAGTACCGCATTGAATGGCATTTATGAATGCTATGAGATAGATTTATTACGTGGTGTGTGAGCTTACATGTTGCTGTTGCTCTGTGGCTATGCCACTTGCCTGCCCTTTTCTCTTCTGTCACATCATCCCTTGTGAACACCCACATCTAGGAAAATAAAAATAATATTATATTAAATATTAATTTATAATTTTTTTTAATAATAATAATAATTTTTTTCCCAAAAAAATTAATCTCTCTTTCCATTTAAAAACAAAAATAGAATTATAGTGCCATCCCAGCCCACCACCATTATCTTTAAGAGTTTTTATATCAAAATTTAACACAAGTTCAAAACTCAACATCTCACTCGTAAATTTTTGAATTAGACTAAGTAGCTTAACTATCGTTAATGTCAACCACTCAAAATACCCTCACTCCACAACAACTAAAATAAATTATAAAACATTAAATTAAATGTATAATTTCAAAAACTAAAATATCGTCTAATTTCCTTATTTTTCATATTCTAAAACAATCTTAGAAATTGCAGTCTACCAATATGCCATTAAATATTTAAAACAGAACCAATCACAGACATTGCAAATGCCACGTGGGCTTTCACTTTCGCCATACAACATTTTCGTATTAAATGCTCTTTCTAAAATGTCTTTAAAGGTGTAACCTCGAGTTTGAATCCTAGTGTCCTAAATACAACCCCGAAAAGTTTTGGTCTTTTTAAATTGCCGAGGCGACCGTGAAATAATCATAAATTACTTGAAGTTTCCATCGACCCAGGAAAAAGACAAATTAAGACAAACAAAAAAAACGGATTGCCTGAAACCCAATACGGTAAGTCTGTTATTACATAGAGTCGGAGAAAAAGCTACGGGAAGGAGCAGGTGCAGATCGCGTTATCCGCCTGCCTAAAAGCCCGGGTCTTCTCTCGCATCCAATATTCTCGAACACAATTAAATCGTCTTGGCTTATTTTTTGCACGGCCGAGAAGCAGGCAAAGGCCAGTGTACGCAGGATTCTACACGTAAGTCTGTCCTGTTCAGCTATATTATTATATCTGGATTGCGCTCTGTTATTCCTGTTTTTGCAGTTAATTTCGTTCAATAAGGGCAGCACATTGTTCTCTAGTACGGTTGTGGATTTTTTAAATATGACTGGTGGAGAAGAGGATTCTCCTGAGCTCCCAGTTCGAAAATGTTGTTTATTATTTTGTTTGTACTGTCAAGAGACATTTTGTTGTTTAACGGAATCGATCTGTTAACCGGTTGGAAATAGCTTTAGCCTCGGCTGTCAAATTTGTCTTATGTACAAGAACCAGGATTTTCTTTCTGAAGGCCTAGCTTTGGGCTGGCATTCTCAGACGGACTTGATTATGCCTTTTTCACCAAAAGATGGAAGTAACGGCTCTGGAATTTGCCGATGAAACCAGAAATTTAAAGAATCAGTCTGTGGTTTTGCATTTTGAAGTATTCCGTCTGTTGTTCAAGAATCAATCTGTATGTTGGATTTCGAAGTGATCTTTCAGTTGTTCTTTATTTTGAGCCAAAGTTTTGATTCAAAATTTTGAGAAAGAATCTGTCTGCAACTTGCATTTAAGCAGAATACTCGAATAGTTGGGTTTGAATAAAAGGAGCGGCCTGGAACTTGTATGTGAGCAGAACGAACACATAGCTTGGTCTGAAATATGCATTTGAAGGCAGTTTTTTTGAAATGGGCATTTTGCTACTGAGATAATTTTTCAAGGATGTGAAATTGAATCTAGCAGAATTAGCCAATATTTGACAACGCCAATGTTGATCTCTCAGGCCAGTTTATTTATCCATTTACGTAAAAATTTATGAAGAGACAGCACGCACATGGAGGGGAGGATAGCTATACAAAATAATATATAAAAGATTCAGAGGTTTTTTTAGAAGCTAAATTTTTCCTTGAAGAGAACACAATGTTTTCGTTTAGCATTAGCAGATAGCAACTCTTCATAAGGATCTTCATTTATCTCAGTATAAGTTGATAGCAGTTATGGAGGAGGAAAAAAATCGAAGTGATTTACTCGGAAATGTAGTACGGCCTCCTTCCTTGCGGGTCAGTAGCAGTTTGAAGGCCACGCTGTCAGGCAGGTTGACTCCTCGTAGTTCTCCTTCTTTTCGGAGGTCTCAATCCAGCAGGACTCCAAGAAAAGATGTGAGGTTTTATGTAAGTCCTCTTCAGTGGATTCGAGGCCGGCGCCTGCTACCGTGGTTGGTCATAATTGGGTTATGGAGCTACCTGGGGTTTCATATTCAATCGAAATGGGCTCACAGTGGAGATAGAGAAGGCTTTAGCGGATTTGAGTCTCGAGTTGATGCTGATCAGGATTTGGGAAGCCATCTTTTGGTTAAAGATCACGCTGTTTTCGATGGAGTAAAGAAAACGGAACCTCATAATGTGCAGTCATTGAGGTTTAATTCCAGCCGTTCAGAAAACACGGAAAGAAGAAATACAGATGGTGAAGTGCTTTCTACAATTAAAAAGCCCGGGCTAGAACGTAAGTCTCCAGTAAGTTTGGAAAAATGGTTTTGGAAGGGGAATCCGGGAGTCATACACAATAAAGTAGAAACTCAAATGCAGAAAAAGAGCAACGAAGCCTTTCAAAAGACCGCTGGAGTGAAAATTTCAGGGAGCAGTTATAATTCATCTAATTCATCAACAGATCAGGACAGTTTAAGACATATTGCAGAATCCCTTCCAAATCATACTTCCCATGAAAATGTTGGGATAGGTAGCAAAGGTGGAATGATGGTCAAAGGAAATAATTCATCTAATTCATCAACAGATCAGGACAGTTTAAGACATATTGCAGAATCCCTTCCAAATCATACTTCCCATGAAAATGTTGGGATAGGTAGCAAAGGTGGAATGATGGTCAAAGGAAATAATACAGTGTCGAAGAATACCATAATCGAAACAGGAGGCACAAATGCTAGAGTCGCAAGAAATACTTCCTTTGGTCTCCTGGTTGGACCTTTTGATAAAATTGAAGACAGAGTTTTGGGATGGAATTCTAAAAAGAGGTACGGTACATGCAACAGAAAAGGCTTATTTGCGCATGCTGTGAGAGGAAGGTCATTCATTGTGGTACTTCATGAACTGTCCATGACTGGTGCTCCCCTTGCCATGATGGAACTTGCAGCTGAAATTTTGAGCTGTGGAGGAAGAGTCTCTGCTATAGCATTGAGTAAGAAGGGTGGCCTTATGGCAGAACTTGTCAGGCGAGGTATAAAGGTGTTAAAGGACAAAGCGGTTCCCAGTTACAGAGTAGCTATGAAGACCGATATTGTCATCGCTGGCTCTGCTGTTTCTGCATCATGGATTGGTATGAAATGCTTACTCCATAGTTTACATCATTTTGTTTCTAGTAGGTTTCACCAATTGTTTTAGAATGATATTCAATTAAACATGAAACTTTATTGTGTTTCAGAAAATAAACATTAGAAACTTTCATCTAGCAATCCATGGTATTGCATGAGAACTTGAGGAATGCCAAAATGTCCGTAATGGAGAGTCTCGTGAAGTAGTGTTGTTTTTGAAATCTCTTAACAGTTTAAATTGTGAAATAGCAATAGAATAAATTTCGGGAAAATAAATAATCTATAATTCTATAAAGGAAAGATTTCCTAGAGTGGTTATGCTTTGTGATGCTTCTCGGATCTGGTTTGTACAGTGGGATTCATGAATCTGTACTATGTTTCAGGATGAACAAGAAAGACCCTAGTACTTGTTCTCGAATGTGCAACAAAAAAAAAATGGAAAACAAATGAAATAAATCAGATGATGTCTCTCAAGTTTAGCTATTGTATTTTGGACAACTTTTCTGTTAAAGTGCAGTATACTAGAATCTAAGGCCAAAATCAGGAACTACAAACATCTTACACCATGTCCCTAGTGCTGGCATTGCAATGCAGAATTAGCCCTCTTCCCAAATTAGCAAGGCTGGATTTTGCTATGGCATGTTCACAACGTCCAATATTTGTGAAGAGGACAGATCCTGAATTCTCTTTTAATTTAAAGCAGTATTGCAAACATCCCGATAACAACCTGATTTTATCGCGAAATCACGATTTTTTGGCCTAGCCAATGTTTACTGATTTTTACTGATATTTTGGTGGTATCTTAATTTCGCCAATGTTTGTCGATTTTTACTGATATTTTCTCGATTTTTACGTTTTTTGGTTTTACTGACCCTTGCTGATCTTATCCGATGCCGATGTTTGCAACATTGATTTAAAGATTCTAATGCTTGAGAAAAAATGCCAAGAAAGGACTCTACAAATCACTTCCTCACTTATTCTACAATCAACTGCCTCAACTAGATGCATAACCTCTCCTCTTTTATCATGTAGTTTTCCTTTTGACTTAAGAGCAACTGGTCATCCTCGATCTGCAAAGCACGGCTTCCCTTTATGTTGGTTGAAGGCTTCAACAGTATTCTTCTGTCACTACAAAATAGTCCTTATAACTTGAAGATCTTATGAAATCCCTTTTGTTCAACTTATTTCCTCTGTATTTTGTGGGCGTTCAATGCCTAGGCAAACCAAAACAAGTTAAAGCTCAGATTATGTGAAAACACCTGTTGTGTTCACATAGGGCAGAGGAGTTCTGTGTCTCAGGAAGCCCTAAACTGGCCGGTGGGTCTCAAAACTAAACATAAACAGACGTAAATTCGAGCCATCTTGACCTAGAAACCAGATATATGCGATCCCATATAGTTGATGTATAAACACCACCCCATAAGCATTCAAAGAACTATATATGCATTCATTCTATACAGAAAATATCCTTTTCAAGAAGGGCATTGTAATAGCAATAAGAATAACAGTGCAGATGTAATAATTCACATTCATAAAAGGGAACCCATAGTGCTTCGAAACCATAATTTCCATTCTCATGAATATAATTCATAGATACAGTTATCTCTCATACTGGCAATGCCATGAGTAGCCCAAAGCTAATGGACTGTAACATGGGAAATGCCCTAATGACTAGCAACCGTCAAAAGTCAAAATAGTCCGAATGGCCTCATTAAATAGTCACCTCTTTGAATTAATTACCCAAGGTGGTGGACATAGTAGCTTATTTAACCTTGTAGACTATAGTCATTTGCAAAAGGAGAAGCCCATTATTCAATGTTGTTGGGGTAACATTGGGTAAATTGGGGTAATTGGAGGAAAACTTGTGGCAGAAGCCAAAATTGGGGTAAAATGGAGGGAAACTTGTAAGCCTCTCAAAGTAAAATTAGGAGGGAAGATCCAAAAGGGAATCTATAAAATGGAGGGAGAAGAATCATTTTCTCATCATGGTTTGTGGATATTTCTGATGAGAGGCTTTTAGAGGGTTTTGTTGGAAAAGTAACTAGGTTTGGTCTTCATAATTATCTTTGTACTCATGTGTATAGCAAAAGAAGAAAGAAAAATTATTATTTTTAAGCATGGGTTTCATGCTTCTTTTGATTGTGTTAATTTTAGGCAACAATGGTATGTTCTATGCTTTAGATCAATTTTATTTCAATTTATTTATTAGCCCAATATCAATATTTAGATTAGCAATCACATCAACATGATAGTAAAATGCAAATAGAACATAAACATAAACAATAGAAGACAAGCCAATACAAGAGGACACAAGATGTGGCACCATCCAGGGACAAACCCCAACGTGGGGAAACCCTTGATCAAATCTTTATTTAATCTTCAATAGTTCAGCAAAGAGAGATAGTACAATTTACGAATCTGATAATTTATGACAGCAACAAAAGAGCCCTAACCAGAAAAGTCAACGCTGGTCAACATGGCAGATTTGACCCTCAACAAATAGGTCAACTTCAGTCAACTTCGGCCTCCAAACAGCAAGATAAAACAATTCTCAAAACAGTCAAATTCAGCCCAGTCAAAGTCTGGTCAAACAACCCACATGCGGTCAGCCCTACCTGCAGTCAACGTTGGTCAACAATCAACGTTTAGCCTCTATTTCTATGCCCAGAAATGTGGCTTGCCCGAACAAAGATAATCCTCACAAAAACACAATCAAAGAAGGTCAACGCATGCTGGTCAATGCTTCGTCAAACTGTCCAAAAATTCGGTCTCCTGAAATTTTTGACGTGTGGAGAGAGAGAGGCCTAGAAATCTGTACCCAATCAATGAGGAGAGAGAGACAGAAGTGTAAAGATGAGTGTGTCCAAATGAGGTTAAGTCACCTTCTATATATATGCAATGTTGAGGATGAATAGAGTCTAGACGTGACTGTTGGGCTTCTAAGCTTACATAAGTTTGCTCGTTGACCTTGACAATTTGACCATAATCAAAATATATTCATAACTTCATTTGTACATGTCAGAATTGGATAATCTTTAGATCAATCCTACACCTCCCGGAGAGAGGAATCCAAGAAAAATATCAACTGTCATAAATAAGATGACCCATGTGGAGTTTGGCCCTAGTTGCCGATTTTAACACTCCCTCTCAACTAGGGAGAACTCCATCTGCTAATCCATCTCCCAATCTGTACTATCTCTGCCATCAATGCACTGCTTTGCTGAACTATGAAGAAGAAGAAGTGATTGAGAATGTATCATACCATTCTCTACTGACCTGAAGTCAGTCCCAATCAAAGGAGAGAGTGTCATACCACTCTTACTGACCTAAAGTCAGTTCTAATCAAAAGAGTGTCTCATACCACTCTTATTGACCCGAAGTCAGTCCCAATTGATCCTAGATCAATATTGGTCCATCCTAGCATAGGGAGTACGGTAGTACACGATGCATCCATCGGTAGTACTATGGTCCCTATCCTCATTTCCCTACTTATTGGCCAGATGAGAGGTACTTCCCATGAGTCCCAGACTGCATGGGTAGGATGTCTCAGCAGGAAAAAGATGAACCACTCATCCTGCCTACATGTCGCCAAGGGGTATCGCAGGGGAAGGCTGAACCACTCCCCCTGTACACAACAAACCACTAGGGGAAGGCTGAACCACTCACTCTATGATTGCTCATCGCTCCAAGAAGTTCTCCAAGCCCCCAAGAGCTCCCAGAGCTCAATGTCTATCTCATACAAGACCCTCATAAGAGGGTCTCTCCATGACTCCAAGTTTGTTAAAATTGGTAACTAGGGCCAAACTCCATGTGGGTCATCTTATTTATGGCAGCTGATATTTTTCTTGGATCCCTATCATTGAGAGGTGTAGGATTGATCTAAAGATCATCCGATTCTGATAAGTATTCATGGAATTATGAATTTATTTGTGTTATAAGACATTCGTCAAGGTCGGCCAACAACTAAATAAACCCCACATGTGCTCAATGTTTTAGTATAAAAGGAGATGACTTGAGAGTCATTTCTCACACAAACTTCTATCTTGATTTCTCTCCACTTGTCTTAGGTTTTAGTGGAAGAGAAATCTAGGAGTGGAAAGCCCTAGACGTTGGAGGAAAGAAGAATAAGGGAGCTACCTTAGAGGAAATGCCCTAGACGCTGTCGAAGAAGAAGTCTAAAACGCTGTCAAGGAAGCATGCCCTAGCTACAGCCTTGGAGGAATCTTATCAAAGTAAAGAGAGGCCCTAATGCTGTCCAAAAGGCAGCCCTAAACGCTATCTAAAGACAACCCTAAACGCAGTCTAAGGGCAGCCCTAAACGCAGTCTAAGGGCAGCCCTAAACGTTATCCTAAAGGCAGCCCTAAATGCTGTCCTAAAGGCAGCCGTAATGCAGTCTAAAGGGAGCCCTAATGCTAACCTACGGTGACCTAGATGCAAGCCTAATACGGCTGAAAAGGTGCGCTGTAGGTGACCCTCAAAGCAGGGACAACATGAGAGTTTGAGGACTCAAACATGCCCAGGACAACAATGCTAATAAATGGGACAGCTGGGCTACATGGTGCTGCTAAGACACGGGACAACAACAAGGGATGGCAAGGCAAAGGGGACAACAGCAAGGGGACAACAACAAGGTATAGTATGAATGTTAGGGACAACAGCTACAACATATATCTAGTCAGCAATGGCAAGAGACATTTGCATAATAAATGGGACAACAAGATATGCTAAGATAAATGGGATAGCTAGGCATGATGCTTGGTGCAACAAACAACGGGACAACACGCACTCATAGGAGCAACAATGGATGACTAGCATGGTACAACAAGGCTACAATCGGACAACACCAAGTATGGTGCTGCAAACTCATTAGACAACAACAAGGTATAATGTGCTAGTAAATGGGACAACAAAGGGATGATAAAGCAAAGTGGGACAACAATTGTGACATGACAACAACAAGCATGGCAAGCGTGGACAACATGGATAGCAGTGGCAAGCATGGTGCTGCAAGTAGATGAGACATGCTATATGACATGGTTCAACAATAGCACATGGGACAACAGTGCAACATAAGGTGCAGCAGTCATGAGGTCTAGCATTGTGATGATGGACGCAACATGGTGCAGCATGGTGAGGTGCAACATGATGACGAGATGCAGCATAATGACAGGTGAAGGAGTCACCTTGGAGAATCAGTTGAAGCAGCATGTCTTCAACTGATCTCATGTATCATCTTCTTAGAGATGATCTATGCTCTTATTTAGATAAGTCAAAGAGTTGACTTCTGTTGTAAATGTACTATCTCTCTCTCTCTCTCTCTCTGTTGAACTATTGAAGAACATATAAGAAGAATTGATCAAGGGTTTCCCCACATTGGG
>APFE030954399.1:0-16012 GCA_000404065.3 Pinus taeda
ATTTTTTTGTCATGTTTTCATTATTATTATTTTTTTATGTTTTATTACTAACATGAAAATCACCAACATTTAAAAAAAATTATGCACACTTATTTCATTAGAAAATTTACACTGTAAAAACTAGGTCCTCTCAACAAAAAGTGTTGATGCTCATCAGCACTTGTCAAAATCAAGATGGAAATCACTAAAAAAAAAAAAATTGTTCACACTTGATACATAAAAAATTTTAAAGTGTCAAAAATAAGCCCTCTATAAATGTGTTAATGTTGCATCAACACTTTTCAAAATTAGCATGAAAATCACTAACATTTAAAAAACTATGTTGATGTTGCATCAACACTTTTCAAAATCAGCATGAAAATCACTAACATCGAAAAAAAAAGTTCATACTTGATACATAAGAAAATTTAAAGTGCCAAAAATATGCTAAAAGAAAAGTGTATTCTGGAATCACCACTTTTCAAAATCAAGTGATTTTTTGCTACCTCAAAAAAGGGGTACCAGTTCACTTTCGTATTTGATCAGTAACTATGTTAGTGTATATTGTTGTTGACGATGTTGGACCCGCCAAAATTCATGGGATCACGCCAGTTTGAAGTGCCAACTAGGCCTCACACCGTTTAGTGTGGGAGTCAAATCTAGTATGATGGCCCGATTGCCATTATCTTAAAGATTTTCCTCAACTCTTGCTTGTCATCACAGGAGAGTGGTCTGCTTTATCTTCGAGTAGTGAGGTTTGTGTGCCTGGTGATTTCTAGTGTTACTTGTGTCAATGGTTCTTTCACTGTAGAGGGAGAGGGTGGGAGTGAGTCCCAAGTCGGTTGGGAGGAAGCCCCAACTTTGTTAGGAACACACAACACAACAGCATGTGCACAGCTTCCAAAACAAAAATCCACACGGATATGGAAGTCACAACACACAAGGGAGGATAATACAATCAACACTCAGTGGATGAGTCTACGTGGGTGCAACGGTTGTTATAGCAAGTTTTATGTGAAAGGTTTGTCTGATGTCCGAGGAGGTAACCAACATGGGAAGGACAACGTTAACATAATATACAACACATTTTCATTAATATATATGTTTGAATTCAAGCTTTTGTGATCCATAACTTGTTGATATATGAAGATTTTCAGAAGAAATCACATTGAAAATATTTGGTCAATGTGTTTCGAACCAGCCAGTGTGGTTGATCTTGTCTTGCAGATGAACCACACTGGCTGGTTCGAAATGCGTTGACCAAATATTTTCAATGTGATTTATTTTGAAAATCTTCATATATCAAAAATATATATGTATTACAACAAGTGAATGAGTTCAAATGTTAAACACAGGTTAAAGCAACATGCATTACAAGTGTTCAAGATCAGTCTTACAATAGTTACAATACATGTGTGAAAATGTGTTGGCCTGTTAGAAGGCTTCTAAATTAAGTGAAAGTTCCAAGACACATCGTTACACCATACATCACTAACCCTATGGGCGGGAAGTTGGAGCCACTACTTACTCCTCAAAGAAACTATTACAGACTCTCAAGGCTATGTGGGAGGAGATGAGGTGAACAGTCCTTTACATGTACAAATGAGGGAGTATTTATAGCCAAGGGTGAAAGTGGCCCTTGTGATTGTTTGACTACCCTCATGACTGTTTGAGTTCCATGACTTTTTGACTTTACATGACTCTTCATACAACAAGTAAGTCTTTTGGACTTCCAAGTTACATTACATTGATTGATAGTATGGCCCATAGTAGAGATGTGGACGACATGACTCATGACAAGACTCAACATGACAATGCTAGTACATTCGTGTTGTTGGTGGTGTGCATGTCAAGCTGCAGTGTTGTTGGGTGATGGATGTCCTCATGGTGTGTCACAGCTTCACTTCCACATGGCAACATGTGCAAAGTATTTGATGGTCATTGGGTTCACTTGATGTTGCATTCACACGTTGCTCCTTGCTTGTATGTTAGTAAGATTGATAGCTTCGTACATTCGCGAAAAGTGCATGTTCATTCGTCCGTTCATCCATGAACACATCTTACATGTTTTCTCATCCATCCATCCACGAACACATCTTTTCATGATCATTCGTTCACTAGCACATCTCTTTGCATGCATCGTTTGTTCATTCGTTGGTGAACATGTCGTTCTGCATATGCTCCCTTTGTTCATCTAATCCGTCGTCACACCATGTTTGTTTGTGTACCTTTATCTACAGTCACTCATGACGAGACGACATCAAATCCATAAACCTCCTAGTCTACCATGATGCATGATCATTTTGGATGCAGGTGGGTGAGACAGGAGACAAGGTTGTGAGCTGGGATGGAAGCTCCGGGCAATGCTGGTGAAAACTACGCAACAGTCACTAGGTGATGGAGATGGGCAATCCAGATCAACAGTGACTATCCGCAGGGTCTGGCTTAGCTGGAGGAAAAAACTGCGTAGTTTTTTAGAGGAATAGTCTGGGCTGCATGAAGGCTAGGCATGCAAAATCTGCACAATTTCTAGAAGGAGTGGGCAACGGGAGCTTAGCAGCCAAAATTGCGCAATTCCTAGATGGAACTAGTAGCTAGTTGCTGGGACACTGGAGAAAAAATTTGTACAATTCCCTAGGGGAACTGGAAATCAGTTGTCGGGAGCTGGGCAGCAAAAATTGCACAATTCCTGGAGGGAACTGGCAGTCAGTTGCTAGATCTTGGCAGCAAAAACTACGAAATTCCTAGACGGAACTGGCAGTCGACTGCTAGGAGTTGCTGCCAAGAAAAACTACGCTAATGCTAGGAGGCTGACCTACTGATCACCTCTGCGTAGTTTCTAAGCTGAGCAGACTGTCGGGTAGCAGAGGGCTTGCTCATGAAAACCGCGCAGTTTTCCGAGTGAGCAGTCGGTCAACTCATTGGAGGGCTGACTGGAAAAACTGCACAATTTTCTGAGGGAGACAAGGATAGGCACTAGGTGTTTGTCTGACTTGTCTATGCAGTTTTCTCAGTGAGTGAAGAGGGCAAGGTCTACAGTCTTTGTGCAATTTTTTAGGGTAGTCAGTCCCGGGGTGGCTTCTGAGTCAAACTCTTTGGTTGACCAGCATGAAGGTTGATTAATTTGCTTGCATGAAACACCGCTTGAAATGGCTTTCTTGGTGCTTTTACGTTGTTCTAGGTGACCGTCGATCAAGTCGATGGCGAGGTGATGGTCCGGTTGTTAGAGGGGAATCCGGTCGTCAAAACTTCAGCAAAGTGACTAAGTGTGTGAACGAGTGAAAGATGTATACATGATCTAGCAAACACACACTTACATGACTAGATGACGAGACGACTCAAACCACACAGACACACCTACTTAACATGACAGACCATTGGTGTGAGCAACAAGCGCGACACATGTGATTGATCATTGGTCGACTGTGAAAACACTTTTGCAATAGTGTATGTGACTCTGTGTGTGAGCACGATGGATGTTTACAAAGTGAACACATCATGTACACACGTAACGAAGACCTTGTGTATGACTAGAACATGATCGCAAGCATGACATTAACATAAAAATGCAAAATCTTTAGGTGGAATGATCAAGCAAGGTGGGTGTGAAGACTCACACGAGCTCATGGAGTGAACCCTAGTGCATTCAATCATCAAGTAAAGCTCTCAAAGGAGGCTCTTAAATTAGATGCAGACCAAAATTTTGGAGGGTGGTTGTAGCCGCTACAACACTTGGCAACACACTGGTAGAACTCTAGCTTCTCTGTTTTGGTTCATTAATAGCATAGGGCCTTGGTCCTTTGGGGAGTATTGAATCACCATGTGGGTTACTTCGGCTTCCCCACTTACCCCATGGACATACATGGTTCACATTTTGCCAACTCAGTAAACACAATCAAAATTTTAGCTTGATCACAGTGTTCCGAAATTGGGAAGGGTAGTTTAGCTCGTGAGTTGAAGATTTTCAGAGTATAAGTTTTCATCTCTAGTGTTTCTCTACTGCCAACAGTCCTGGGTAGTACCCTAGTGGAGTCACGTAGGAACACACGCATTGCTCCACTTCCAGTGAGCCTAGTCAGTACCTCGGTGGAGTTGCATTCTTCACCTCTTTGCGCAGGAAGCCTTTCTCTTCTTTCATATTTGTATTTTTTTATTTTTTAAAGAGGATTGTGCATAGGAACTTATTTACTTTTGCAGTGAAAGAGGGACCCTGACTTATTGAGATCAAAAGAGTTTGATCCTTTAGAGAAGCATGTAAGATCTCTAACATAGGTTTGCTCATTTGGATTTTCCCCTTCTCTGTTTCTACTAGTTGGATGAGCTTGAACACACAGAGCAAAAGGCTGAGTATAAGCATGGGGCTCCCTAGTGTGGACACGGGTTCATGATTGGACCAAAAATTCCCTTGCGGACAGCTCGTATTTTTCGTCAAGACTTCATCGGCTGAAGGTTCTAACCAAGCACAGAGAAAATGGACACAAGACTTGCCAAGTGCTACAGTGTCACAAGTTCCTTCATATATCGGCCACATACTCATTCAAAAGATAGAACGCAATAGATGGCAGCACTTATTTCCTGAAACAAAAATAGTAAGGTATTAAGCAACTCAAACAAACAAAAACAAAAATAGTAAGCAAAGAAAACCAAATAAAAACAACGATAGTAAGCAAGGAAAACAAAATTAAAACAACAAGCAGCAAGCAAACTATGTGCATGGTATGGGGCCTGGCCCAACCTACTAGAAATAGTGCTTGAGATCTTGGTCGTTAACAGGAAAGTTGTTAATCCTCCCATCAAGTGATTGCAGACGGTACGTGTGTGGGCAAAGATTCTCATGGACTGTGTACAAACCAACCACATGGACTGGAACTTCATATGTTTGCCTTTGTCTTCATGGGACTTATTCCATTTCAGAACCAAGTCACCAACACCGAAGTTATCTTTCCCTACAGACTTCTTATCGAACCATCTCTTGATACACTTCTGGTGGAGAGTGAAATTTTTTTTTCTTTCATCCTTTCTTCCTGAAGCTTATAGAGAGCATCCATCCTATGCTAAACTAGCTGGCAAGACTTTCCTTGGCTTCTTGGGACAGTTGAAGTGCATGCAAGTAGATATTGGGTGGAAGGATGGCTTCTTTACCATAGACCAGGAATTATACTGAGGTATTCAGAGAGGGTTTGGTTGTTACACATTCATCCCATAGTTCATTCATCAGGGTAGTATGCCAATTGCGCTTCTCAAATAGAAAAGTCTTTTTGATTATGCGGATGAGGTTTTTATTCGTGGATTCTGCGAGATTGTTTCCTTGCAAGAAATAGTTAGATCAATGTTTCAGCACAATACCATTATGTAATGAAAAATCATAAAGTTTCAAAGATGAAAAGTACGTTGCATTATCAAAAACAAGTGATACTGGAATGCCGAAGTGTGAGATGATGTTCTGTTGGAGGAAGCTGATGACCTTCTAGTCGTTCACTTGTTTGAGTGGAGCTGCTTCTATCTACTACATGAAGTAATTAGTTGTTGTTAGAATGTAGCATTGTTGCTTTGATGAATGTGGGAATATTTCCCTGATGATGTCCAGGCCCCAATGTTGGAATGGTTCGGTCACTACAACAGGGTGAAGTGGGGCTGTTGATCTTTGTGTCACGGTGACACATCACTGACAGATCGGGAACTTGCAGGCATATGCATTTGCATCCTTGAATAATGTGGGCCAGTAGAAATAGGCTTGCATAACTTTGTGCACAGTGGTGTTTCCTGCAAAGTGACCCCTGGGAGGTCCATTAGGTAGATCTTGTAGTACCTTCTCTGATTCATGTGCCTCCAAGAACCTGAGCAAAACTTTTTTATTGTGCTTCCTGTAAGTCAATTTGTGCACCGACTGATATGCTAAGTCTTTGAGGCGCAATGCCCTCTTCTGTCTGATGAAAAAGTGATAGGGTACATTTTCATGTGCAAGCTACTGGCACAAATCTGTGTACCAAGAGGTTCTATCTTTAGTGGGTGTTTCTCGCCTTATATCATACATCTCAATTTCTTGCTCCCAGTCGGCGATCTCTTCTTCACTCTCCGGTGTGTGTACTACTTTAGCTGCAAGTCTGTAGATCTCATGTACTTTTTGATCATGTGAATTGGCTTGATTTCAAGATCATAGTCTTTCATCCAGTTTGCACATTGTTCACCCAGTTATTGTTGTACAAGCAATGTGCAAACTACTAGGTGAGGGATGAAGACTATGCAGTGGTTATTCAGAAAGTAGGGCATGAAGTGTTTCATCGCCTTGTAAACTGCATATGATTTTTTGTCAATGTCGGGGTAATTGAGTTTTGGTCCCTGCATGCTTGTGCTCATGAAGGAGATTGGGAATTCATCGTTCATATTGTCCTTCTGAGTGAGCACTGCAACGAGAAAACTATCAAAGGCGAAGGTGTATAGCAGGGATCCTTCCTGAAGTCTAGTTTTTAAAGTGCAGGCGCTTCTACAATAGCCTTCTTGATCCAAATGAATGCATACTTTTCCATCTTGCCCCAGTTGTAAACTACATCTTTTTTTATCATGTCATGCATGGGCTTGACTATCTACCCATAATTCGAGATGAACTTTCGGAGGAAGTTTATCTTACCCAAGAAGGACACCATAGCTTTCTTGTTAGTTGGGTGAGGGATCTGTGTAATAGTCTGAACCCAGTCTAGATCCACCTTGATCCCGCTTTTGGCAACAATGTGTCTAAGAAGTTTCCCCTCAAACACTGCGAATACTCTCTTTTTGGGATTCATGGAAATCCCGTATCTATGGCATCACTCAAAAAATTTCTTCAGATGGCATATGTGGTCCTCACGTCTTCTTGAGAACATGGTCATGTCGTCGAGGTATACCACTACACTTTGTTTGATGAGTTCCATAAAAGTGATGTCCATGGCATGCTGAAAGGTTTTTCCTGCATTTACAAGCCCAAACAACATTCTTTTATAAGCGAATGTACCCCACTTGGTACGGAAGGTAGTCTTAAGTCTATTAGGTTCTACTACCAGAACCTGATTGTATCCTGAAAAACCATCAAGAAGGGAAAACATTTGTGCCCTAGATATTGTTTGCAGAATGTGGTCCATAGTTGGCACGGAGTAGTTGTCTTTATTTGAGACGTGGTTCACATTCCGAAAATCAACACACATGCGGATTTCCACAGACTTCTTTCGTACAGGAACAAATTTGAAACCCATGTGCAATGACAAACTTTGTATATGATCCATGCATCCAACAGCTTGGTAATCTCTTTCTTTATGAGGGGTTCAAGTGATGGATGTACTTTTCTCAACTTTTGTTGATATGGCTTGACCCCTTCTTTGATCAGAATGATGTGTTGGATGATCTGTGGGTCATAGGTTTTCAGATCATCATATGTCCACGCGAACACATCTCGGTATTATTTGAATAAGCAAACAAAGGCTTGTCTCTCTTGTTGTGTACAACATGTACCAAGATTGACAAACTTCATATCTTGTTCTATTCCCAGATTGATCAGTTCGTGCATCATGGTGGAACTGTGGGTCTTGTTGTTCCTTGACCCCTGAAAATGTTCTTGCAAGTCAAAAATATGTTCCAATGTTACCACACCTTTTGTGATAAGGTGGCCTTTCCTGTTACCAGCTTCTGCTTGCAGAGAGTGCTCATGCTCATCATCATCTATTGCTACATCTTTGAAGACGTCACCATTGGCCATGAAATGCAGTGTCTGTTGATCATCATTAAACACGCGTAAATTAGTTATGTTATCCAGGACAGATCGTTCATACAAAATTTCAATAGTAAATATATCCCTAGTTGGTGAAATTCATGAAGTTGTGTTAGCCAAAGCATTGGCAGTTGCATTATACGAACATGGTACAACAATGATGTTAAATTCTTGGAAGTTAGAGATTAGTCGCAATATCTCTTACTGGTAACTTTTGAGATGCGGTGACAAACAGTGAATGGTGTTACGTAACTGTCGTACCACTATCTCTGAATCACCTACCACTTTGAGCACAACCACATTGAGGTTGATGGCTTTCTGCAAGCCTAACAAGAGTGCTTCATATTTAGCAACGTTGTTTGTGCACTCAAACTCCAAGAAACTTGAAACAATATGCTTTTTTTGTATGGGTCGATCAAGACACACCCGGCTCCTAAGTCCTCCTGTTTCTTTGATCCATCAAAGTACATGGTCCACAACTTTTCTATACACGGACCGTTTGATGTGCCAGTGCTGATGCTACTATTGTTGCTACTGCTACTGCTACTACTAGTACAATGTACTATACATGTTTCATTACCATTAGTTTGGCAAGGAAGGAGTCTTGACTGTGTGTCTGGGCAGATGGTTGCTTGTAGATGTGTCCTTTTTCCGTTGTTTAAGCTCAAACACTTCTATTGTCAAGTTCTTAACAAAGGTGAGTGGGTTTCAATATCATTTGTCTCCTTGTCTCTTCCCTTTCTCTCCATCGCTTGGGGCTTTCTGCTCATGTCTTTGGGGTCCTTTGTTGGTTCATCATCCTTGATGACTCCAATCGTGCACATCTTTCTCAACAACAATAGCCTCTTCACAGTTTTCTAATAGAGTTGGTTTTGCAACTTTCTTGACGAAATGCATAATGTTGGTCGACAGTGCGGATGTCTAGTAATCAACAGTGATGGAGTCATGAGGTTTGGTGTCTACTGCAGATTTTTTCAATATGCATGTAAACCTCTGATTGAAGTCTTTTACCTTTTCTTTCCCCTCCATCTTCAGGCTTCCCAACTCTTTGAGTAACATAGTTTGGGTCTTCTCATCAGCAAACTTTTCAAGGAACATGCATTTGAATGCACCCCAATTCTGTATGGAGTTCAGTGGAAAGTTATGATACCATGCAGTTGTGCAAGCATCCAAGGTACATCGAAACAATCTACATGCTACATCATCATGTCATACCTCAAGGATATACAGCTGCAGGTAGAAGTTATCAAAATGGTCTTATGCCTTCACCGTTCTGTCAGGGTTGAACTTGATGTTCATTCTCTCCGCTCGCTTTGGCATCTTGTGCAAAACACTCGGGAGAGCCAATGGCCCCTGAGTCATCCATTCCAAATTTTGTTCAGCCATCTCTTCTTCTTCGTCGTCCTCCTCCTCTCCTTCAGAATCTGGCGGTTTCAGCTTTGAGTCTGTTAGTTTGTCTTCGCCTCCACCTCCTCCACTGCCTTCCTCTCCACCTCCTATACCGGAGTCTGATCCCAATATCGTAAGGGTGTCTCATTCCTATCCGTATTCAATAGCTCCTACCAGACCTTCAAGTGTGGCAAGAACTGCTTCTTCCACTGACGATACAACAACCCCTCTGGGAGTGGCTTTTGGCTTCCTTGATGCGTATGGAAGATGTTGTATGCCTAGTATCAATCTTACTGCTTACGCAAACTGGTGAGTGATGGGAGAATGGAGCAAAGGTGATGATATGGAATTTCGTGTTTAGTCCTTGGAGGTGAGAAGTAACCAACTGCAGAGTCGTGGGTAGACAAGAGTGAGTGTGAGTTACTACCTTGACCAGATGGTTGATGACTGAGTTTGAGAGGACGTTTTGCCATATACAACTGGCTTCCCTCCTTCTAGTGCCAGAGATGTTGATGGTGGTGGACCTGCCAACATTCAGGGGAACACCCTGGTATGAAGTCCCAAATAGACCTCACACTGTTTAGTGTGGGAGTCCCATCTGGTATGATGGCCTGGTTGCCATTATCTTAAATATTTGCCTCAACTATTGTTTGTCATCATAGGAGAGTGGTCTACTTTATCTTCGAGTAGTGAGGTTCACGTGCCTAGTGATTTCTAGTGTTACTTGTGTCAATGGTTCTTTCACTGTAGAGGGTGAGGGTGTGAGTGAGTCCCAAGTTGGTTGGGAGGAAGCCCCAACTCTGTTAGGAACACACAACACAATAGGACGTGCATAGCTTCCGAAAGAACAATACACACAGATACAACAATCACAACACACAAGAGAGGATAACACGTTCAACACTAAGCAGATGAGTCCACGAGAGTGCAATGGTTGTTATAGTAAGTTTTATGTGAAAGGTTTGTCCATTTTCTGGGGAGGTAACCAACACGGGCAGGACAATGTTAATAGCATATACAACACATTTTCATTAATATATATGTATTACAACAAGTGAATGAGTTCAAGTGTTAAACACAGGTTAAAGAAACATGCATTAAAATTGTTCAAGATTAGTCTTACAACAGTTACAATACATGTGTGAAAATGTGTTGGCCTATTAGCAGGCTTCTGAATTAAGCAAAAGTTCCAAGACACATATTTACACCATACATCACTAACCCCGTGGGTGGGGTGTTGGAGCCACTACTTCCTCCTCAAATAAAATATCACAGCCTCTCAAGGCTATGTGGGAGGAGTTGAGGTGAAAATTCCTTTGCATGTACAAATGAGGGGGTATTTATAGCCAAGGGTGAAATTGGCCCTTGTGGTTGTTCAACTACCCTCATGACTATTTGAATTCCATGACTTTTTGACTTTACATGACTTTTCATACAACAAGTGGATCTCTTGGAATTCCATGTTACATTACATCGATTGATAGTATGGCCCATAGTAGAGATGTGGACGACATGACTCATGACAAGACTCGAGATGACAATTATAGTACATTTGTGCTACTGCTGGTGTGCATGTCGAGGTGCAGTGTTGTTTGGTGATGGATGTCCTCATGGTGTGTCACAGCTTCACCTCTACATGGCAACATGCGCAGAGTCTTCGATGGTCTTTGGGTTCGCTTGATGTTGCATTCACACTTTTCTCCTTGATTGTATATTGGTAAGCTTGACAAGTTCGTCCATTCACGAAAGGTGTGTGTTCGTTCGCCCGTCCATTTGTGAACATATCTTACATGTTTTCTCATATGTCTGTCCATATACACATCTTTGCATGATCATTTGTTCGTGATCACATCTCTTTGCATGCATCGTTTTCTTTTCCATCGGCGAACATGTCCTTCTGCATGTGCTCCCTTTGTTCATCCAATCCATCATTGTGCCATGTTTGTTTACGTACCTGTATCAGCAGTCACTCATGACGAGATGACATCAAACCCATAAACCTCCTAATCTACCATGATGCATGATCATTTTGGATGCAAGTGACTGGGAGAGGAGACAAGGTTGCGAGCTTGGATGGAGGGTCCGGGCAGTACTAGTGAAAACTGTGCAGTAGTCACTGGATAATGGAGATGGGCAATCTAGATTAACAGTGACTGTCCATGGGGTTTGGCTCTGCTGGAGGACAAAACTGCATAGTTTTTTAGAGGAACAGTCTGAGCTGGGGGAAGGTTGGGCAGGAAAAACTTGCACAATTTCCGGAACGGGCAGGAAGTAGGAGCTTAGTAGCAAAAACTACACAATTCCTGGAGGGAACTGGCAAATGGCTGCTAGGACACTGGCAGCAAAAACTGCACAATTCCTGAGGGGAACTGAGAGTCAGCTATCTGGAACTGGGCAGCAAAAACTGCACAATTCCTGGAGGGAACTGACAGTTAGTTGCTGGAGCTTGGGAGAAAAAATTGTGCAATTCCTAGAGGGAACTGGTAGTTAGCTGTTGAGTTATTCAAGGGGTATGTATTTACTCTCAATTACATTTCCTTTTTCCTCTTTTCTTATCTCTTTTTTACCTTGATACGCTAACATATTAATGGATTATGATAAGAAACAAATGAACTACTCTTGATTAAGATTTAGCTTCTGTAACTAACTCTTATTCCTTTTTGTGCAGACAAATTATGAAAGGAACAGTTGTTGTTCCCTAGAGACGGAACAACGTAAACCAACAAAGGAGGAATGAGGTGCGTCGGTTGCAGTCAGGCTGAAGGACGAATCAGGAGGATAAACGCTAAATAAGAAGAATGTCAGAAGATATCATTCAGTTTTAAATCCCTCAGGATCTCCTGATCCCAAGGGATCACATTTATCTTTTACCCTTTTTTACTATAAAAGTGAAAACTGTAGGAGGAAAGGGGATCGATCTCTATTTATTTTCAAATTGTAATTTTAATTTACAGACTCGTGCTTTTGAGGAACACGATTGTATTGTAATGAGGATTGAGTTCAATGGTTAGTACATAATTTACGTTGTTGTTCATTCGTATTCTCTGAAGTAGCTCAGCAGCATTCGCTGGTGTCTAAGGCCCCAACCTCTGGTGGATCAAACTATTATACTTTGTGTTATATCTTTCTAATTCATGTAAGTTTAATTGGTTTGATGTTTTTCCATTCTCTGCAATTTTATCTTGTTTTCTATTTTTTGATTTCCTGTATTGAAGTTAGTTTACTTTCCTTATGTGCTTCACATCTTTGTCATTTGATTCCATTTATGCTTACTGTAGATTAAAGTTATTATCAGTTAAGGCATTGAATCTTGTTGATTATGATAAGAGTGTGGTTATTATATAATCAACTGAAATACACTGGTTAATAATACTGAACTCTCGGTTGACATCATTTCCATTTGAATTTCTTAATTGAGATTGAGTGTGATTTAGATAGAATTAGCTAGAAGAGATTGGTTAATGCTACTATGCTCTCGGTTGATGCTATTGTCAATTGAATTGCTTGTTTGAGATTTGATTATGATTTCAGTTGAGGATTAAGTCTTGATGCTTAGATGTAATATTTCCGTTAACAGTTGTAGTTTTAGTTTTATAATGCATCTGTTTACTCTTGTATCAAATTTTTATATTTCATTTTAAAAAGCATTACTCTCTGGATTTATAGCTTGCACATATTGTGTACACTCTTGGAATAAAACGACTTGCTGGGGTTGATAATTAATGTGAGGCAATTAGGAGTTTTAAAAGACAGCTTTTAGCACCCAACATTTTGGTGCCATTGCTGGGTAGAGTGTCGTCATTTTACAAAGAGTGATGTATATCTGATAATTGTTGCTAGGAAAGAATTGGGTATTGAAAACAGGAGGTAAGAACCTATGTAATGAGCAAGTAAAGTGCTTGCTCCTCCACCCGCTTTTCAGCACAATTGCATAGAAGTGAAGTAGGTGTTTGATGTTTGTCTGCTGAGGGAGAGCTGGGTACTAAAAACGAGAGGTAAGAACCTGCGTACAGAGCAAGTAAAATGCTTGCTCCCCCACTCACTTTCTAGCAAAATTGCTAGGAATTTAAGGTAGAAATAAACGTTTTAATTTTTGCATGAATGACTAAGAAGTAAAGACCAAAAAATGATATAATCCCACATCCCAAACCTGAAAAATATAAGGGTCCGGTGACCCTTGGATGATCAACTTTTATCGATGAAATCATAAGGAAAGTTGAGTCTCAGCCATCAGTAGGACCCTGAACAGTTGCTTCTAGACATCCTATTGTCTCCCTTCATGCCACAGGATCACCATCTATAGCCTACACTGAGGTTCACAGTAAAACTGAAAGGACTGAATAGATTTTTCAAGATATTGAAAATTCACAATCGATTCCCTCACAAGAAGGGAATTCTTGCAACCTCCGTGAAGGAGAAGGAGAAACAGGTAAATCTGAGGTTAAACCGGTAGAACCAAGATCTCTTGAGGTAGTAATTGAGTAGAGGACACCCAGTGTCTCAAATCAAGGGAGTGATGTTAGAATCATTCCTTCCTCTTCTAGACATCCTAGGAACAACTCTCCAGCTCCAGAGATCCCAGAAGGATACTGGCATATATTTGACCAAATTTCCAATAATCTACAACCACCCCAGACCTCTACACTACAGTATCCTATTGTTGACACAGTTGTAAACGCCCCCATGAAAGTTATCCCACTATAAAACATTCCCACCTTTCATGAACTCACTTTAGAAGATCCGGATGCATTCCTGTTTGAATTCGATGTCCTATGTAGGGGTTATGATTACACCATCGATCCCCAAAAACTGAAGTTGTTTCCCTCGACCTTAAAGGAGCAGCCGTGTGTTGGTTTATGGGACTAGGTGGAGGCACCATCAACGATTAGGACCAAATGAAAACTGCCTTCCTTAAAAAATATCAAGATTATTGCAGATCTAGAGAACTAAAAGATGAAATATTCCAATGGTAGCAAGGCCTAGCGAAACTTTGGAAGAATATGTGGAGCATTTCCGTTATAACCTGCAAAGGTCTCCTTATGCAAATCTGCCTGATAATGTTCTAAAAACCATGATAATTAAAGGGATGAAAGACCAGTGGATAGAGACACTAAATATCATGGGTAAAGGTGATATTTATCAAGAAGATTATGCTAATATTATTGATTTGTGCATCAGGTGCTTGAGGGGCAGTACGAGACTAAAACTAGCTGGACATGATGTGATCACCAGGGACAACAAAGTCTCTAGAGGAAGCGTTACTCGTGCTGAAATCAGCAACCTGCTGGAAGATTTCAAAACAGATATCCTGGGAACCTTGACAACACAATTAGACATCATGCAAGCCAAGTAGAAGTAGGTCGAAGAAGAGTAGAACTTGGTTATTTTTTGCCCTCGATGCAGAGAGAAACATCGTCATAAAGAATGCCCACTAGATATGGTATAGACTTGTGCCATATGCACTAAGGAACATGCCACAAAAAATTTCCCATTGCTCCCAGGATTAAAAGCTGTCTTCAAGGAGGCAGAGGAAGAAGTAGAACCAATATACCTGTTAAACCAGCGTCGCCAATGGCAAGCACGGAAAACAGGTATGCCTACCAACCCATCTTCATTCTTTCAGCCTTCACAATATAATTCCCAACAATATACAAGAGCTACATGGCAGAACCAACCACCTTTTCCTAATTGGCCACCACAAGCATTCTCCATGCCACCTTGGTCCAATCAATCAAACCTGAACAATAGTTGGCCAAATCCATCTTACCCTCCATCATTCTAGCAGAACAACCCATATCCATCTCAATGGTCCCCCTCCACGTCACAAAACCAAAACTGGCAATCAAGCTGGCAAAGACCCACAACCAACCAATAGGGACAACCCCCCTACCTCAACCCACACTACCAACACTTTTCACATTGCAGCAGAATCCTCAATCCAATCTACGACCGCAACTCCCAACCTAGCTGAACCCAAATCCTAACAATAGACCAGTCTAGTCGGTACAAATCATTTAAGGTCTGGATCTGGAAACTGAGTTGAGAGAATGTAATGAACTCAAACTGAGGTCTAGATGAATAATTGTGCTAGAGGATGATTGAAACTTGAAGAACCATACCCAAATAATCCATTGACTGTAGAACAAACACCGCAAAGGGAAAATATAGTCAAGTAGAAAAGTCATGAATAGATTATCACCTCTTCTCAGCCATTCCTAGAAAGATTGATTATAACTCGCCCAATTGAATATCTCGACTTCGATCTCCTGGGAGAACTAAAAAATCTCTGCATAAAAATACCCCTCCTCCAGGCTATTCAAGGCATTCCAATCTATGCAAAAACCATTAAGGAATTGTGTGCCAAAAAGTCTACAAGGAAAATAAAGGTAACACCAACTTGTTTCTGGGAAAACTAGTGTCTATTTGATCTGCTAGTCTCACTAAGACAGGTAGTTATCTTAGAAACAAACAATTCAAAGTAACTTGTGTTTTCCTTTATGTATGATAGATAAGAGAGAAGCAGAGAGCACCAACCTTAATCTTTGCTTGGCTCCTTGCTTGTTTCCTTCCTCCTTTGATAGAACTTGCCACTCCTTTCTCACTTGTTCCACTTTAAAGAACACCTCTAGAGACAAAGCAACAAAACACCATCAAAGCATAGAGATCTATAATACCATAAACAATGCATAATCATAAGTACATTAACCATACAATTGCATTCACAAATACAAGATTTACAAGTACACAAGTATATGGAGGAAAACTCAAATAACTTTATTGATAGTAGAAGTAGAAGAGAGGATTATAACCTAGTTGTCTGATCCAACATCATCCTCCCAGCATGAAAGCCCTCTTCACCTCATGAAAAGCAAGATCACCCAACAATACAATGTCTCAAAGAGAAAC